>CP032253.1:33191513-33236513 GCA_005610355.1 Gossypioides kirkii | reverse complement strand
TTAGATGTCCGAGAGAATCGGACACCATCGATAACTTAGGCTGATGATGGTACGGGACCATCGGGCAGTATCGGTGCCTTGTGCCTTGGATGTATGAGAGCATCAGACACTATCGATAACTTAGGCCGATGGTGGTGCGAGACCATCAGAAACCATCGGTACCTTGGTGCCTATGAATGAATCGTCCTGATCCCTCCCCTCTTACAACAAGATCCTTCACCACCTTGAGACATCGATGGTGGGAGCCTCATACACCACCGGTAACGTAAGCCATTGGTTATACAGGTCTATCGAGAAGCAACGGTACCTTGACGCCTTTGATGTGTAGCGTCGGTGCTAAGTAAAAGTGTCCCTATTTCAGACATGGATGGAAGCATTTGACAGCATCTGCAACTTAGGTCAATGGTGGTGCGGGTACATCGGGAAGCATCAGTACCTTGGTGCCTTGGATGTACAGGAGCATCGGACACCATCGATAACTTAAGCTGGTGGTGGTGCAGGACAATCGGGAAGCATCGATACCTTAGTTCCTTGGATGTGCGGGAGCACCGGACATCATCAATAACTTAGGCCGATGGTGGTACGGGATCATCGAGAAGCATCGGTACCTTAGTACCTTGGATGTGCGGGGCATTGGACACCATCGATAACTTACGTCGATGGTGGTACGGGACCATCGGCACCTTGGTGCCTCCGATGTGCGAGAACATCGGACACATCGGTAACTTAGGCAGGTGATGGTGCGAGACCATCGAGAAGCATCAGTACCTTGGTGCCTTGAATGTGTGGGAGCATCGAGCACCATCGGTAACTTAGGATAATTTTGGTACGGTAAAGTCGGGCATAAAAAAGTATCCCTATTTCAAACATGCTGATGTTTGTACGAGACCATCGAGAAGCATCAGTAGCTTGGTGCCTTGGATGTGAGGGAGCATCGACAAGCATCGGCAGCTTGGTGCCTTAGATGTGCGGGAGCATCAAACAGCATCGGCACCTTGGTACCTTGGTTGTAAGGGGGCATTGAACACCACCGACAACTTAAGTCGATGGTGGTACGAGACCATCGGGAACAATCGACACTTTGGTCTTTGGATGTACGGAGGCATCAGACACTACCGGTAACTTAAGTTATTGGTGGTGCGAGACCATCGGGAACCATCGGCACCTTGGTGCCTTAGATGTGCGGGAGCATCGAACACAATCGGTAATTGGTACCTTGGATGTGCAGCAGCATCGGACACCACCGGTACCTTGGTGCCTTGGATGTGCAATAGCATCAGACACCATCGACACCTTGGTGCCTTAGACATGCGGAAGTATCGAACACCATCGGCACCTTGGTGCCTTGGATGTGCGGGAGCATCGGATACCATCGGCACCTTGCTACCTTGGATGTTCAGGAGCATCGGACATCACCGGCACCTTGGTACCTTGGATGTTCGGGAGCATCGGACACCACCGATACCTTGGTGACTTGGATGAGTGGGAGCATCGGACACCATCGACACCTTGGTTTCTTGGATGTGCAAGAGCATTAGACACCACCAACACCTTGGTGCTTTGGATGTGCAGGAGCATCAAGAAGCATCGGCACCTTGGTGCCTTAGATGTGCGATAGCATCAGACACCATCGGTACCTTGGTGCCTTAGATGTGAGGGAGCCTCGGACACTATTGGCACCTTGGTGCCTTGGATGTACAGAGCATCGAACACCATCAACGCCTTGGTGCCTTTGATGTGAGGAAGCATTGGGCTAAAAATAAAGTGTCCATATTTCGGAGATACTAATGTCTCCTGGTAGCATAATGAAAAAGTTTCTTTAGCTCTTTAAGGGGTAGTGATCCACTGCCCCTCGGCGCCCCTCCACCTACCGACGTGGGGGGCGTCCCTCTCCCCCATGGGGGTGTGGACGCTACGTGGGTATCGATTGGTAACAAGTGGATCGTCGGTGCCGGTGGTAGAGGTAATGATTTTCCGGTTGACCAAGCTCGTGCCCATAAAAATATAACCAATGACTCTCGGACCAAGTTCCCTATTTCGGGCAAAGATCCCCTGGGTGGCATATGCATATCGATGGGTTCGAGCTTGGTTTGCTCATTCCCGTCATCATAGGGGAGCCTTATGCTTCCCAAGTCAGCAACCACTCGATGCCTTCGCCTTGCCAAGCTCGAGCTTACAATAGACGCTGCCGATGACCCCAACACCAAGTGCCTTTGATGGCAAAGGCTCATTGGGGGGTGCAAGTTGAGATTGTAGGCTTGGTCTTGGCTTGATCAAGTTTCAAGTGGGTTCTCATGCCAAGCGGTTGTGGTGTGCCCTCGTTCGTTATTTCTTCTACTCCCCTATCAATTCATTGGTTGGGTGGATTGTAGACCGGTGGCCGTAGGTTCTACCACTAGTTCGTAACAGGCATATGAGTGGTGTTTTGGTTGTGTGTATTGGCAGGCTCTGTGCTGTTTGCATCATCAAACTATCGATCCACACTCCACTTCATTACCTCCTCTTGCTGTCATTGAACTCAAGGGATGCTATTGGCATCGTGTACTAGGTACCTAAGTAGATGGAAATATGTATGTGTTGCCATCCCTTCTCCATCTTATGCCATTCGGGGTGCGTGGTGGACCCCAATCGTGCCTTGTGTCTCGAGTGTGCCCCCTCAAATTGATGTGGCCATGTCGGTGCATTGGTGCTCGATCGTGCTTTCAGATTCAAAATTTTTTGTGAGAGTAGGGTTTAGGCCCTTATCTCTCGATGCCTACGCATTTTGTCTCATGACACAGATGATGCTCAGGCTCTGTTATGACCCCTTCATTGTTCAAGCGGCATGTTGAGGGCTATGCAGTGCCGGCATCGCGGAGGAATGCTACTTGGTTGATCCTGTCAGTAGTCAAATGCTTGTCTCAAAGATTAAGCCATGCATGTGTAAGTGTCATGGGTTGTGTATTTGAGCCCACAACCATGACTCATTTGAGTGACCCGTCATGTTCAATAGGAGGCATTTGGGCCAATCACACTGGCTCGTTGCTTGGAATGAGTAAAGGCTTATCTACAAAGCTTGGCAAACATGGAAGGTGATCGTCAAAGATTGACAATATCAAATTTGATATGTATTTGATATGTAATATTTAGAAGATATGATTTTGTAATCTTAGAGATTAAATTTGTAGATAGTTTTCATTCTTAGCCATTGATGTATTTAATCTTTACCGTTGATTTTGGGGAGCCTCAACTATAAATAGAGGCCTCTCCCCTCATTGTATTCATTCATTGAGAAATACAAAATTGAGAGCATTCACTAAAAACTCTTCTCTCTTGTGTTCTTATTTTTTTGTGGCTTGTTCTTAGCTTATTCTTCATTGCTATTGTGTTGGTGCCTTAGAGGAATTCTCTTGAATCCTCAAGTGTTAGGAAGTAGGTTAACTTAGGCGTTTTTGTGGCAGGAATCGACCTAAGGTCGCACGGATTGTGTGGAAAAATTTTAAGTTCATGACAGTTGGTATCAGAGCTAAGGTTCGAAAGGTATCGTCGAAAGATGTCGAAGGAAGTTGCTGAAAATGTTGAGCCAATGGAGACCTGTGGGAGGGCTAGGAAATAGAGCCATTCGAGGGATATTGTGTTGGCTTTAGAGGGACGAGTAGTCAATCTTGAAGAATCCATGGGAGATGTCAAGGAGAGACTTGATGGGATTGAGGATGGAATCCCTACTGAGTTGCAGTCCATGAAGAAGCAGCTTAGAGAGTATGTGTGGGATTTTGTTGGGTCCCTTGAGAGGAAGCTGACCAGTAGAGATGAGACCACTGAGGCTATGGTTGCGGCCATGAAGGTGGAGATTGTGGAGCTCGAGGGTGAACTCTCAATCTACAAGGCTACCTTGGGTAATGGGGGATTAGTTGCTGCTACACCCAAGCCCAGTGTGGATGTTCTCAAGCCTAAAGAGTTTAAGGGATCAAGGTCCGCGAGAGATGTGGACAATTTTCTTTGGGGAACAGAGTAATACTTTCGTGCCAAGGGCATCACAGATGATGACACAAAGGTAAATACTATTGCTATGTATTTTGCTGATGTTACTTTGTTGTGGTGGCGTCGTAGGTCCACTGATGTGAAACATGGTGGGACCGAAATTGAGACTTGGGAGGAGTTCCAAAGTGAGTTCAAGGCACAGTTTTACTCGGAATATGCCGAGGATGAAGCTCGGGCAAAGTTACTTCGGCTTACACAACAAGGCACTATGATGAAGTATGTACGGGAGTTTAATGAATTGATACTCCAGATCTCAGACATGGGTCAGAAGGAAACCTTCTTTTCCTTTATGGATGGTTTGAAACCATGGATGAAGCAAGAGTTGCAACGTCGAGGAGTCCAAGAGCTTACCAAGGCCATGTCTGTTACGAAATCATTTGTCGAGCTTGTTGAGAAGAAAGATAAGTTTGAGCCTTCCAAGCCCAAGTTCAAACCAAAGGAGAATGGCAGGGAAGAGAAAGATAAGTTCGTCAAGAATGTCCACGGAAAGAAGTCGTTTTGTAAGGGAAAGCCTGTGAGTTGCTTTCATTGTGATGGTCTACACTTTATCAAGGACTGTCCGAAAAAGGCTACTCTTTCTGCCGCTGAAGCAAGGAAGGAGGCGGACAAGTCAACTGAGGGTCTTGGTTTGATATTGGGGGTGTCGAAGACAAGGCGAGTCAAGGGCTAATGTTTGTAGACATTGTAGTGGCTGGCACAGAATTAAGTGCACTTGTTGACACAGGTGCGTCTGATTTTGTTCATGTCCGAGGAGACTGTGAGTAAACTTGGTCTCAAGATTCAAAATGATTTGAGATGGATAAAAACGGTGAACTCAAAAAGTGTTTCAATCAAGGGGGTCAAAAAGGGAGTGGATCTCCAACTTGGTGAATGGACCGGTAAAGCTAACATCAAGTTAATACCACTTGATGAATATGACTTTGTTGTTGGTTTAAGTTTCCTTGATCGTGATAATGCTTCTATCTTTCCTTCAGGAAATTATATGATGATCTCAAATTCAAACCATCATTGTATGGTGAGAATTAAAAGGAAGGGAAGCTTGGAGGGCAAAGCATTGCCGGCGATCCAATTTGCCAAAGTAGTATGAAGAGATGAAGTCTCCTATTTGGCTACCTTAAAGGTTGAGGAATCCGTTAAGTCCACTAGTGAGATTCTAAGGGAAGTAGGCCAGTTGCTTGATCCTTTTCGAGATCTAATGCCAGCAGAATTGCCCAAGAATTTGCCACCTAAGAGTGAGGTGGACCCCAAGATTGGTTAGTGCCCAATTCGGTGCTACCAGCAAGGGCCCCATATCAAATGTCTTCGCCAGGGTTGGAAGAGTTGTGGAAGCAATTAAAGGAGCTTTTAGATACTGGGTTTATCAGGCCTTCTAAAGCCCCATTTGGAGCACCGATATTGTTTCAAAAAAAGCATGATGGGTCATTAAGGTTATGTATCGACTATTGGGCTTTGAATAAGATCACAGTGAAGAACAGGTACCCTACTCCCCTTATTGCGGACTTGTTTGATCAGCTTTGTAGCACAAGATGGTTTACCAAGTTAGATTTGAGATTGGGGTACCATTAAGTCCAAGTAGTGGAGGGGGACAAGCCAAAGACAGCTTGTGTAATGCGGTATGGTTCGCACGAGTTCTTTGTAATGCCATTCAGACTCACGAATGCTCCAGCTACATTTTGCACCCTGATGAGAAAGGTACTTCAACCCTTCTTAGATCATTTCGTGGTTGTTTACCTTGAAAATATTGTGGTGTACAGTAAGTCACTTGAGGAGCACGTGGAAATTTTGAGGGAGGTGTTCCAAATCTTACGGGAGAATGAGCTGTATGTCAAGGAGGAAAAGTGCTCATTTGCCCAATGAGAGGTGCCCTTTTTAGGTCACATTGTGGGAGGTGGCAGGATCTGAATGGATGAGAAGAAGATACAGGCTATTGTGGATTGGGAAGCACCAACCAAGGTGACAGAGTTGCAATCTTTCCTTGGGTTGGTAAATTATTACCGACGCTTTATTGAAGGTTATTCAAAGATCACCGCACCCTTGACGGACTTATTGAAGAAGGGTAAGGTGAGAGATTGGGACCCCAAATGTGAGGTAGCCTTTAATGATAAGAATGAATATGGAAGAGGATCGTAAAGTTGTCAAGTCACGGATCTACCTTAAAGCTCTAGACCAATGTAATCTGAAATGAAACCAAAGAAAGACAGATTAATTGACAAGAAGAATAATCAAACGAAATTAAAAGGAAAGAAAGATGAATAGCTAGTAACAGAACCAATAGTGAATGAAATTAGGGTTTCTTGGATGATAGAAACCATCCTTGGACCTCAAGAAAATGTCCTAACCAGATCCGGAAAACAAAAACACAAATAGATTCGTTAGAAGTGATTTAAAAGATAAAAGTAAACTGTTTAGGCAAGAATGATTGAAACAGCAAGAAAATATTGGATCTCCTAATTTTTGATGTGTTTCTTAATGGATCAAGGTAAGAAAATGTCCCTCTTGAAGCAATTTCAACCAAGAATGAAAATCAACTAAATCAGTAACCCTAAACAGCAAGAAATAAACTAGATCAAACTAGTACGATAGATTAAAGATAGAAAAGAGAAGATAACGTCCTAAGAAGCCTTGGAAACAATAAGAATCCATAACTCCCTTCAATGGCTCTAACATCCCCTCCAAGAAAGAGATCTTGGCAAGAAAAAGCTTGAAGATGATTCCCACAACCTGAATGATTGTTAAAATGACTTCTAAAAAACTCAAGAGCAATTCTTGAAGAAAAACTCAAAGAGAATTATTATTAACTCAAAATAATCAAAATCCAGTGTCTTTTTCACAATTCCAAGGCCTAAATATAGGCAAGCTAAATAAATCTAAATAAAACTCTTAATTAAACTAGAACTCTAATTAATCTAAGCAAGAAACTTTCTTGTTGACATAAAACTCTTAAAAACTTAAACTACTTAATAATTATTAAAAATTCGGAATAAAAAATAACAATAAAATAATAAGAGCTGATAATAAAATATTGAGCTCATATATAATAAAAATTAAACCTAAAAACCAAACCCAATATGATTTAAAGTCGAATTAAAGGCCCGAAACTCGTAATTCCCGTCATAATCACGTCCAGAAATTCTGCTTGCGCAGTCTTTACAAAAATGATCATAACTTGAGCTCCTGAACTTGAAATCAAGTGATTAAAAGTGCATTTCGAAGATAAGAGATAGATATTCGAAATACATGAAGACATATCAACCCATAAATTCCTGGATCCCATCCAAAAAGTCATTGCAAGCCTACTGATTTCCCCAACTTGAAAATTGGCAGCTTCGATTTCTTGGACCAAGATTTTCAAGATTTGAAATCTTGATTTTCTTGATTCTTGAAATTGTTTGGAATGGAAAAATTGGACCAAGAGTTGGTTTCCTATTTTTCTTGAAAACAAGAAAATGAATCTTGATTTTCTTTTTCGGTTGTGTGCACATTTAGGGCCTTGGTAACGAAGTCTTAGATGGTCCTATTCAATCTTGCTCGAATTTACTTGGCCTTCAACCTCATTACTGGGCCTTGAGAAACTTTGATCCCATCACATTCATAAGCCTGAATTTGGGCCTTGCGACTTGTATCATTTAATCAAGTGAAGGAATCAATTATGAGGGAGCCTGTTCTTGCCTTGTCGGACTATTCCAAGCCATATGAGGTACGCATGGATGCATCAGACTATGCCATTGGGGGAGTATTGATGCAAGATGGGCATCCAATTGCTTTATAGAGTCAAAAGCTCATTGAGATAGAGCGGAGTATACGGTCCAAGAGAAAGAGATGACCACTGTGGTGCATTGCTTGCATACATGGAGGCATTATTTACAGGGTTTCAGGTTTGTAGTCTATACTGATAATGTTGCCAACAGTTATTTTCTGACCCAAAAAAAGTTGTCTCCGAAACAGGCTTGTTGGTAGGTCTTCTTGGCAAAATTTGATTTCACGATGGAATATAAGCTGGGGAGTGCCAATACTGTTGTTGATGCCCTTAGTCGAAAGATGGAATTTGTGGCAATCAGCCAACCTGATGGTTCTTTATTTGAGCGTATTAAACAGGGATTGATCCATGATCCCACAACTAAAAACTGGACTGAGCTTGCCAAGAAGGGGAAAACAAGGAGGTTTTAGCTTGAGGGAGAGCTACTTTATTATACTCATGGGCATCGTCTCTATGTGCCTCAATATGGGAAGTTACGCAAGGAAGTCATGAAGGAGTGTCATGACTCGAGATGAGCTAGCCATTCAGGGATGCACCGCACGTTGGCCCTTTTGGAGGATCGTTACTATTGGCCTCACATGAGGGATGATGTGGAGACTTATGTGAGAACTTGTCTAGTGTGCCAATAAGACAAGGTGGAGTTGAAGGCTTTGGTGGGTTTTTTACAACCATTGCCTATTCCGAAACGACCATGGGAGAGTGTATCCATGGATTTTATAGTAGGTTTCCCTAAGTCTGATAGATTTAGTAGCATTCTTGTTGTGGTGAACAGGTTTTCCAAATATGGAACATTCATTCCAACAACCAAGGAGTACCTAGCTGAGGAGGAAGCTCGTTTGTTCCTGAAACATGTGGTGAAATATTAGGGAATGCCACAGTTAATAATCAGTAATCGAGACGGGCGATTCACGGGCTGATTCTGGATAGAGTTGTTCAAGTCAATAGGTTCAGACTTGAATTTTTCCACTAGTATGCATCCACAAACTGATGGACAGACCGAACGAGTGAATGCATTATTGGAGACTTATCTTCGGCACTATGTGAGTGCTACACAAAGGGACTGGTCGAAGTTGTTGGACGTGACTCAATTCTCATACAACTTGCAATAGAGTAGAGCCATGAGTCAAAGTCCATTTGAGATAGTGACGGGTCAACAGCCACTCACACCCAACTCTGTTATGACTCGTTATACTGGACCAAATCCAGCAGCTTATCGGTTCGTGAATGATTGGTAAGAGAAGAACGATTTAGCCAGAGCTTGTCTACATAAGGCAAGCAAGCAGAACAAGAAGTGGGCGGACCAAAGTTAGAGGGATGTTCAATTTCAGGTTGGTGACTCTGTCCTTGCAAAAGTTACACTTGATTTTGAGGTACAATGGCTTGCACAAGGGGCTTGTGTGATGATATGAAGGAACCTTTCGAGTATTGAAGAGAGTAGGCAAGGTGGCCTATAAGCTTGAATTACCGTCGAAGCTCAAAGTCCATCCCGTGTTCCATGTAAGTATGCTCAAACCATTCCACGTAGATCAAGATGATTCGAATCGAGGAAAGTTCAAATGAGCACTAATCAGGGTAAAGGTCTCTTACGATCGTGAATTTCTAAGCATTGAGGCAGACCGTGTGTT
Source organism: Gossypioides kirkii (assembly GCA_005610355.1). Taxonomy (NCBI): domain Eukaryota; kingdom Viridiplantae; phylum Streptophyta; class Magnoliopsida; order Malvales; family Malvaceae; genus Gossypioides; species Gossypioides kirkii. Next base: position 33,227,111 of record CP032253.1, on the reverse strand, counting down.
GAGACAAAAGTATCATCGGTTGAGGCATGAGTATTTAGTGCGATGGAAGGAACTTCCTGACAGTGAAGCAAGTTGGGAACCTGCCGAAGCATTATGGCAAATCCAAAGCAAGATCGACCAGTTCCATGAGGAGGACGCGACGAGGGCATCGCTAGAACAGGTGGGGGAGAATGTCATGGGTTGTGTATTCGAGCCCACAACCATGACTCATTTGAGTGACCCATCATGTTCAAAAGGAGGCATTTGGCCCAATAAGACTGACCCGTTGCTTGGAATGAGTGAAGGCTTATCTACAAATCTTGGAAAACATGGAAGGTGATCTTCAATGATTGACAATATCAGATTTGATATGTATTTGATATGTAATCTTTAGAAGATATGATTTTGTAATCTTAGAGATTAAATTTGTAGATAGCTTTCAATCTTAACCGTTGATGTATTTAATCTGTACCATTGATTTTGGAGAGCCTCAACTATAAATAGAGGTCTCTCCCCCTCATTGTATTTATTCATTGAGAAATACAAAATTAAGAGCATTCACTCAAAATTCTTCTCTCTTGTGTTCTTATTTTTCTGTGGCTTGTTCTTCATTGCTATTGTGTTGGTGTGTTAGAGGAATTCTCTTTAACCCTCAAGTGTTGGGGAGTAGGCTGACTTATGCATTTTTGTGGCAAGAATTGACCTAAGGTCGCACGGATTGTGTGAAAAAAATCTAAGTCCATAACATAAGTATGAACGAATTCAGACTGTGAAACTACGAATGGCTCATTAAATCAATTATAGTTTGTTTGTTAGTATTTGCTACTCAGATAACCGTAGTAATTCTAGAGCTAATATGTGCAACAAACCCCGACTTTTGGAAGGGATGCATTTATTAGATAAAAGGTCGACGCGGGCTTTGCCTGTTGCTCTGATGATTCATGATAACTCGACAGATCGTACGGCTTTGTGCTGGTGACGCATCATTCAAATTTTTGTGCTATCAACCTTTGATGGTAGGATAGTGGCCTATTATGGTGGTGACGGGTGATAGAGAATTAGGGTTCGATTTTAGAGAGGGAGCCTGAGAAATGGGTACCACATCCAAGGAAGGCAGCAGACGCACAAATTACCTAATCCTGACATGGGGAGGTAGTGACAATAAATAACAATACTGGGCTCTATGAGTCTAGTAATTGAAATGAGTACAATCTAAATCCCTTAACAAGGATCCATTAGAGGGCAAGTCTGGTGCCAGCAGCCACGGTAATTCCAGCTCCAATAGCGTATATTTAAGTTGTTACAGTTAAAAAACTCGTAGTTGGACTTAGGGGTGGGTCAGTCGGTCCGCCTCACGGTGAGCACCGGTCTGCTCATCCCTACTGCCATGCGCTGCTGGCCATAATTAGTCGGGTCGTTCCTCCAGTGCTATTACTTTGAAGAAATTAGAGTGCTCAAAGCAGGCCTATGCTTGTATACATTAGCATGGGATAACATCATAGGATTTTGATCCTATTGTGTTTGCCTTCAAGATCTGAGTAATAATTAACGAGACAGTCGAGGGCATTCATATTTCATAGTCAGAGGTGATATTCTTGGATTTATGAAAGACGAACAACTGCGAAAGCATTTGCTAAAGATGTTTTCATTAATCAAGAACGAAAGTTATGGGCTTGAAGACGATCAGATACCGTCCTAGTCTCAACCATAAAAGATGCCGACCAGGGATCAACGAATGTTACTTTTAGGACTCCGTCGGTAACTTATGAGAAATCAAAGTCTTTGGGTTTCGGGGGAGTATGGTCGCAAGGCTGAAACTTAAAGGAATTGACGGAAGGGCACCACCAGGAGTGAAGCCTACGGCTTAATTTGACTCAACACGGGGAAACTTACCAGGTCTAGACATAGTAAGGATTGACAGACTGAGAGCTCTTTCTTGATTCTGTGGGTGGCAGTGCATGGCCGTTCTTAATTGGGAGAGTGATTTGTCTAGTTAATTTCGTTAATGAACAAGACCTTAGCCTGCTAACTAGCTACATAGAGGTGATCCTCCGTGGCTAGCTTCTTAGAAAGACTATGGCCTTTTAGGCCAAGGAAGTTTGAGGCAATAACAGGTTTGTGATGCCCTTAGATGTTTTGGGCCGCATGCGCGCTACACTAATGTATTCAATGAGTCTATAGGCTTGGCCGACAGGCCCGGGTAATCTTTGAAATTTCATCATGATGGGGATAGATCATTGCAGTTGTTGGTCTTCAACGAGGAATTCTTAGTAAGCGTGAGTCATCAACTCGCGTTGACTATGTCCCTGCCCTTTGTACACTCCATCCGTCGCTCCTACCGATTGAATGGTCCGGTGAAGTGTTCGGATCGCGGCGACATGGGTGGTTCACTGCCCATGACGTATCGAGAAGTCTTCTAAACCTTATCATTTAGAGGAAGGAGAAGTCGTAACAAGGTTTCCATGGGTGAACCTGCGGAAGGATCATTGTCGAAACCTGCCGAGCAGAACGACCCGTGAAGGAGTTGTAAACAACATCGGAGGTGGTGCATCCTTTCCTCTAACTACTTCCTCATCTTGGAGCAGTTGGTCTTGCTGTCCCTTCACCTATCGGGTGGGGTGAGATGTCAGGTTCAACCTTTTCGGGGCAAAACGAACAAACCCCCGACGCGAATTGTACCAAGGAATCGAAACGAAAAAAAGGGGCACGTCTTCTGTCATCGCACCATTCGCGGTGTCGCTGCTTTAGTGATGTTATTCTTTTATTGGAAAATATACAAAACGACTCTCGACATCGGATATCTCGGCTCTTGCATTGATGAAGAACGTAACGAAATACGATACTTGGTGTGATTTGTAGAATCTTGTGAACCATTGAGTCTTTGAACGCAAGTTATGCCCCAAGCCATTAGGCTGAGGGCATGTCTGCCTGGGTGTCACGTATCGTTGCCCCTATCCAACCCTTAGCTCTCGGGCCTCGATTGAATTGTAGGCAAAAATTGGCCTCCCGTGCGCTCACAGCTAGCAGTTGGCCTAAATTTGAGTCTTTGACAATATCATCGTCGTGTTGATCGGTGGTAATGCTCTATTAGCATAGCCTCGTTCAAAGTTGTGCATGATGGTTGATCGAGGCCCTCAAACCCTTTTGGGATCGCAATGACAGTGCTTGTATCGCGACCCCAAGTAAGGTGGAATTACCCACTGAGTTTAAGCATATCAATAAGCGGAGGAAAAGAAACTTACTAAGATTTCCTTAGTAACCGCGAGCGAACCAAGAAAAGCCCAGCTCAAGAATCGGATGCCATCGACATCCGATTTGTAATCTGGAGAAGCATCCTCACAATGGACCGGGCTCAAGTCCCTTAAAAAGTGGCATCGGAGAGGGTGAGAGCCCCGTCGTGCCCGAACCCTATCGCACCATGAAGCACTGTCTATGAATCGAGTTATTTAGGATTGTAACCCTAATCGAGTGGTAAATTCTGTCCAAGGCTAAATACGAGCGAGAGACCGATAGCGAACAAGTACCGCGTGGGAAAGATGAAAAGGACTTTGACAAGAGAGTTAAAGAGTGCTTGAAATTGTTGGAAGGGAAGTAGATGGGGGCTGGCGATACGCCCCGATCAGATGTGGAACGGCGAGAGTCGATCTGTCGATCAACTGGGGCGTGGACCGTCATGAGTTATTACGGTGGCCCAAGCCTGAGCTCTTGATACACCCATGGAGAAATCGTCGCCTCGACGTGGGATCCAGCACGCGCCATCTCAGCATGCTTATGCACTTACGTGCTCTATGCATTGGCCAATGAGCTCCCCATTTGGCCCGTCTTGAAACACGGACCAAGGATTCTAACATGTGTACGAGTCAACAGGCTAGAAAACCCGTAAGGCATAAGGAAGCTGATTGGCGGGATCCTTCATGGGTGCATCACCGACCGACCTTGATCTTTTGAGAAGGGTTTGAGTGAGAGCATGCCTATGAGGACTCGAAAGATGGTGAACTATGCCTGAGCGAGGCGAAGCTAGAGGAAACTTTGGTGGAGGCCCGCAGCGATACTGACATGCAAATCGTTCGTCTGACTTGGGTATAGGGGCGAAAGGCTAATCGAACCGTCTAGTAGCTGGTTCCCTCCGAAGTTTCCTTCAAGATAGCTGGAGCCCTTAGCGAGTTCTATCGGGTAAAGCCAATGATTAGAGGCATGGAGGGCGCAATGCCCTCGACCTATTCTCAAACTTTAAATAGGTAGGATGGCGCAGCTGCTTCGTTGAGCCGCGCCATAGAATCGAGAGTTCCAAGTGGGCCATTTTTGGTAAGCAGAACTAGTAATGCGGGATGAACCAGAAGTCGAGTTACGGTGCCCAACTGCATGTTAACCTAGAACCCACAAAGGGTGTTGGTCGATTACGACAGTAAGATGATGGTCATGGAAGTCGAAATCCGCTAAGGAGTGTGTAACAGCTCACCTGTCGAATCAACTAGCCCCAAAATGGATGGCGCTTAAGTGCAAGACCTATACCCGATTGTCAGGGCAAGGGTCAGGCCTCGATGAGTAGGAGGGCACGGCGATCGTCGTAAAACCTAGGGTACAAGCCCGAGCGGAGTGGTCATCGGTGTAGATCTTGGTGGGAGTAGCAAATATTTAAATAAGAACTTTGAAGGTCGAAGAGGGGAAAGGTTCCATGTGAACGACACTTGTACATGGGTTAGTTGATCCTAAGATACGAGGAAAGCCCGTCCGATAGCGCATTCAGCACGAGCTTCGTAAAGGAATCAAGAAAAAATTCTTGAACCGGGATGCGATGGCTGACAGTAATGTTAGCGAGTTTGGAGACGTCGACGAGGGCCTCGAGAAGAGTTATCTTTTCTGTTTAACGGCCTGCCCACCTTGGAAACGACTCAACCAGAGGTAGGGTCCAGCGACCAAAAGATCACCACACGTCGCGTGGTGTTTAGTACGCCCCCGGCGACCCTTGAAAATCCAAAAGACCGTGTGTCGTAAGCACCCGATCGTACTCGTAACCGCATTAGATCTCTAAGATGAACAACCTTTAGTCAATGGAACAATGTAGGCAAGGGAAGTCGGTAAAATGGATCTGTAACCTCAAGAAAAGGATTGGCTCTTAGGGTTGTGCACGCGGGTTACAATCTCGAACCCATCGACTGCTAGTGAACTACTCGAGCTACTCTCGCGGTGAGAACGGGTCATCGCATGTCGGTCGGAGGACAGACTGGGAACGGCTCCCTCAGGGGCCTTCTCCGGGCGATGAACAGTCGACTCAGAACTGGTATGGACAAGGGGAATCAGACTGTTTAATTAAAATAAAGCACTACGATGGTACTTGCGAATGCTCACGCAATGTGATTTTTACTCAGTGCTTTGAATGTCAAAGTGAAAAAATTCAACCAAGCGCGGGTAAACAGCAGGAGTAGCTATGACTCTCTTAAGGTAGCCAAATGCCTCGTCATCTAATTAGTGACGCGTATGAATGGATTAATGAGATTCCCATTATCCTTATCTACTATCCAGTGAAACCACAGCCAAGGGGACGGGCTTGGCAGAATCAATAGGGAAAGAAGACCCTGTTGAGCTTGACTCTAGTCCAACTTTGTGAAATGACTTGAGAGGTGTAGGATAAGTGGGAGCTTTGGGCCGATGGTGGTGCAGGACCATCGGGAAGCATCGGTACCTTGGTCCTTTGTATGTGCAGGAGCATGGGACACTCTAGTCCTTTTCTAGTTAAGGATCCTTTGCCAATTGTCATTTTTAGGGCCATCTTTGTGATTTTTGATATTTTGGGTACAGGGATTCTGCTCCCTTCGGCGATTGACGAACTCCAAGGATCGGAAAGAACATTCTAAAGCATCTTCATCTGCTCCAAACTATAAGGTTTCTTATATAAGTCTAAGGAAGTCACATAAGAACTTCGAGTAAGCAAAGAGTAGTAAAAGGCAAGAGTGTTAAAGAGCATTAGAGAAGATTAAAAGCCAAAAACGAGTGCAAACACGAGTGAAGCGATTTCATTACGAGTGGCTCGTGAGGATTTGTATTTGGTAAGGTACTCATATACTTTTAATCAAAAACTTTTGTTACTAATCTCATCTGTTTTGAAGAAAACAGCATGTCTCGAAGTCTCAAAAGAAATAATGATAACTAATATTGGTTCATTCTATAATATGAGACAGGTTAGTTTTACCCTATTGATGCCTGCGTCGCAATAGTAATTCAACCTAGTACGAGAGGAACCGTTGATTTGCACAATTGGTCATCGCGCTTGGTTGAAAAGCTAGTGGCGCGAAGATACCGTGGGCTGGATTGTGACAGAATGCCTCTAAGTTAGAATCTCAGCTAGAAGCGACGCACTAGCCCGTCGCCCTATTATCGACCCGTAATAGGGGCCTCTGGCCCCCAAGGGCATGTCTTTTGGGTGCAACGACCACGACGGACAAGTCGCGACCACCTCCTTGGAGCGTAATTCCCACCGAGCGACGAGTAAAATCCTTTGCAGATGACTTAAACACACGACGGGGTATTGTAAGTGGCAGAGTGGCCTTGGTACCATGATCCATTGAGATTCAGCCTTTGTCGCTTCGATTCGTCCCTCCCTTCCCCTCTCTGATCCAATACTGTCTCCCTTTTTGCAAAACACGACCCTGGGGTCCAAAGTGGGGGACTTGGTGACACGGAGTTACCACTAGGTTGTGCCGCCCCCATGGGAAAACATGGTACAATGGGGCCTTGGTGGTGCAAGCTCCCACCAACGATCGATTCAAGGCACTTGTTCAATTTTTCTGCCGTGCCATGTCAATTTTATAGAGGACCAAAACTCGAGAAGCTCATCGCCCTAAATATACGAATTTATCTAAGTACTTGCGAGGCCTGTAAATTTCCTAAGTACTCGGGGTGGGTGTTCGATCGAATTGAGTGAAAACATTCCGAGTTCTCGTGTCATATTTTGTCAAGTACTTGAAAACTATTGTTTCGGTATTTGCTACTCGTATGTTAGCACATAAATTTGTAGCCTTATATATTTGAAAATTTTTTAAAGGTGTAACTAATTCCGTGTTAGAGCACATTATTAAATATTTTGAATAATTTTTCTAAGCAAAATTATTATTATTATTATTAAATTTGAAGGATTTTAAATCTGAAAAAAATTTCAAATGTATATTTAATTTCATTATAATAATAATAATAATAATAATAATAACTATTAACTTTTAAAATACTTTTTAATTATTACTTAGCATAACTATAATAATTTTAACTTTCTTTAATTTATTAATAATATTTTAGAAATTTTATATTTGAATTTTAAAAATTATTTTTAACTCCATCGGACACCATCGGCACGTTGATGCTCTAGATGTCCTGGATTATCGGACACAATCAAACACCATCAGGAAGCATCACTACCTTGGTGCCTTGGATGTGCGGGAGCATCGGACACCATCGGGAACTAAGGCCGGTGGTGGTGCGGGATCGAGAAGCATCGACACCTTGGTGCCTTGGATGTGCGAGAGCAGTAGACACCATCGGTAAGTTAGGCCGATGGTGGTGCAGGACCATCGGTACCTTGGTGCTTTGGATGTGCGAGAACATCGGACACCATCGGTAACTTAGATCGGTGATGGTACGGGACCATCGAGAAGCATCGGTACCTTGGGTGTCTTGCATGTGTGGGAGCATTGGACACCATCGGTAACATAGGTCGATGGTGGTGCAAGACAACCGGGAAGCCTCGGTACCTTCGTGCCTTGGATGTGTGGGAGCATCGGACACCATCGGTAACTTAGGCCGAGGGTGGTGTGAGACCATCGGGAACCATCGGCACCTTCGTGCCTTGGATGTGCGAGAGAATCAGACACCATTGATAACTTAGACCGATGGTGGTACGGGACCATCAAGCAGTATCGATGCCTTGGATGTGCAGGAGCATCAGACACCATCAGTAACTTAGGTCGATGGTGGTACGGGACCATCGACACCTTGGTGCCTTGGATATGCGAGAACATCAGACACCAAATGAAACTTAGGTCGATAGTGGTACGAGACGATGGGGTAGTATCGGTAGCTTGGTGCCTTGGATGTACGAGAGCATCGGATACCATTGGCAACTTAGGCCGATGGTGGTGTAGGACCATCGAGAAGCATCGGTACCTTAGTGCCTTGCATGTGTGGGAGTATCGTACACCATCGATAACTTAAGCCGATGGAGTTACGTGACCATGTGGCAATATCGATACCTTGGTGCCTTAGATGTGCGGGAGCATCGGACACCATCGATAACTTAGGTCGATGGTGGTGCGAGACCATCAAGAAGCATCGGTACCTTGGTGCCTTGCATGTATGGGAGCATCGGACACCATCGATAACTTAGGCCGATGGTGGTGCGGGACCATCGGGAAGCATCGGCACCTTCGTCCCTTGCACGTGCAAGAGCATGGGACACCTAGGGTTTGTCAAGGGCACTTTCCATGACCATCCCATACCCCAACGTCGGAGCCCTCCACCACCAGTTAAGATCCCGATGGTGCTCCAGTGAGCTATCCGAACAAACATCTGGTGACTATTCTGATGAACTTTCGATGACGCATCTCAGAACATAAAAAATGATACGCGAGTCCTTCCTCCTTCCCAAAGCTATGGATATCGTTACAAGTTCATTCGCCTATGAATAAATAGTCTCAATCCTTCCTCTCTTGCAACAAGATCCTCCGCTACCTTGACACATCGGTGGTACGGAAGCCTCGTATACCATCGATAACATAGGCCATTGGTTGTATGGATCCATCGAGTAGCAACGGTACCTTGGCGCCCTTGATGTGCAGGAGCTACGGGTACTATCGAAGACCTAGGCCCTTGGCTGTGCGGGAGTGTCGAGCACCATCAGCAGCTTATGACCCGATTGGTCGGTAGCATCGATGCTAAGAAAAGTGTCCCTATTTCATACATGTGCGGGAGCATCGGACATCATCGGTAACTTAGGTCGATGGTAGTGTAGGATCATGGGAAGCATCTGTACCTTGGTGCCTTGGATGTGCAGAAGCATTGGACACCATTGAAAACTTAGGCCGGTGGTGGTGTGGGACCATCGGAAAGCATCGATACCTTTGTGCCATGGATGTACAGGAGCATCGGATACCATTGACAACTTAGGCCAATGATAATTTGGGACCATTGGGAAGCATCGATACCTTGGAGCCATGAATGTAAGGGGGCATCAGACACCATTCGTAACTTAGGCCAATAGTGGTGCGGGACCATCGGTACCTTGGTGCCTTCGATGTACGGGAACATCGGACACCATCGACAACTTAGGCCGGTGGTGGTGCGAGACCATCGGGAAGCATTAGCACCTTAGTACCTTGGATGTGCGGGAGCATCGAGCACCATCAATAACTTAGGCCAATGTTGGTGCGATAGTGTTGGGCTTAAAAAAAGTGTCCCTATTTCAGACATGCCGATGTTTATGTAAGACCATCGAGAAGCATCGACAGCTTGGTACCTTGGATGTGCGGGAGCATCGGACAACACTGATGCATTACTGCCTTGGTTGTGCAGGGGCATCGAACACCATCGGTAACTTAGGTCGATGGTGGTACATGACCATCGGGAACCGTCGATACCTTGGTACTTTGGATGTGCGGGGGCATCGGACACCACAGGTAACTTAGGCTGGTGGTGGCACGGGACCATCGGGAACCATCGGTACCTTGGTGCCTTGGATGTGCGAAAGTATCGGACACCATCGGTAACTTGGTTCCTTGGATGTACGGTAGCATCGGACACCACCGACCCCTTGGTGTCTTGGATATGCGAAAGCATCGGACACTATCGGTACCTTGGTGCATTAAATGTGCGGTAGCATCGGACACCATTGGCACCTTAGTGTCTTGGATGTACAGGAGCATCAGATATCATCGGCACCTTCGTGCCTTGGATGTGCGGGAGCATCTGACACCACCGGTACCTTGGTGCTTTGGATGTGCGGGAGCATCGAGAAGCTTCGACACCTTGGTGCCTTGGATGTACGGCAGCATCAGGCACCATCGGTACCTTGGTGCCTTAGATGTACGAGAGCCTCAGATACCACCGGCACCTTGGTGCCTTGTATATACGGGAGCCTCGAACACCATCGACACCTTGGTACCTTGGATGTTTGGGAGCATCAGACACCATCGACACCTTGGTGCCTTGGATGTCTGGGAGCATCGGGCTAAAGATAAAGTATCCCTATTTCAGACATGTTAATGTCTCCTAGTAGCACAATGAAAAAGTTTTTTTAGTTCTTTAAGGGGTAGTGATAGGCTCCCCCTCGGTGCCTCCCACCTACCGATGTGGAGGGCATCCCTCGCCCTCATAGAGGTATGGACGGGTACATGGGTATCGGTTGGTAGCAAGTGAATCGTCAGCACTGGTGGTGGGGGTGATGATTTTCCAATCGACCAAGCTCGTGCCCATAGAAATGTAGCCAACGACTCTAGGACCAAGTTCCTTATTTCGAACAAAGATCCCCTGGGTGGCATATGCATATCTATGGGCTTGAGCTTGGCTTTCTCGTTCTCGTCATCATAGGGGAGCCTTGTGCTTCCCAAGTCGGTAACCACTCGATGCCTTGGCCTTGCCAAGCTCGAGCCTACAATCGACACTGCCCATGACCTCAACACCAAGTCCCTTCGATGGCAACAGCTCGTTAGGGGGTGTAAGTTGAGATTGTAGGCTCGATCTTGGCTTGATCAAGGTTTGAGTGGGTTCTCGTGCCAAGCGATTATGGTGTACCCTCGTTCATTATTTCTTCCGCTCCCTTATAAATTCGTTGGTTGGGTGGGTATCGATGTCTGTGGGCTCTACTACTAGTTCGCAATAGGCATATGAGTGGTGTTTTGGTTGTGTGTATTGGTGGGCTCCATGTTGTTTGCATCGAACTGCCGAGTCACACTCCGCTTCATTACCTCCCCTTGTTGTCATTAAACTCAAGGGTGCGATCGCTATCTTGTGTTGGGTACCTAAGTAGATGGAAATATGTACGTGTTACCATCCCTTCTCCATCTTGTACACTTTGAGGTACGTGGTGGACCTCAATCGTGCCTTGTGTCTCGAGTCTGCCCCCTCAAATCAGTGTGGCCACATCGGTGCATTCGTGCTCGATCATGCTTTTGGATTTGGAATTTTTGTGAGAGCAGGGTGTAGGCCCTTATCTCTCAATGTCTATGCATTTTGTCTCTCAACATGGACGATGCTCAGGCTCTGTTATGACCCCTTCATTGCTCAAGCTGTATGTTGAGGGCCATATAGTGCCGAGGTTACGGAGGAATGCTACTTGGTTGATCCTACCAGTAGTCATATACTTGTCTCAAAGATTAAGCCATGCATGTGTAAGTATGAACAAATTCAGACTGTGAAACTGCGAATGGCTCGTTAAATCAATTATAATTTTTTATGGTATTTGCTACTTGAATAACCTAGTAATTCTAGAGCTAATACGTGCAACAAACCCCGACTTCTGATAGCGAACAAGTACCACAATGGAAAGATGATAACTTAGGTCAATGGTAGTGCGTGACCATGGGGCTGTATCGGCACCTTGGTGCCTTGGATGTACGGGAGCATTAAACACCATCGGTAACTTAGGCCGATGGTGGGGCGAGACCATCGAAAAGCATCGGCACCTTAGTGCCTTGCATGTACGGGAGCATCAGACACCATTAGCAACTTAGGCTGATAGTGGTTTAGGACCATCTGGAAGCATCGGTACCTTGGTGCCTTGCATGTGTGGGAGCATGGGTCACCATCAGGCTAAAAAAAGTGCAGGACCATCGGTAACTTGGCTCCAAAAAAAAGTGTCCCAGTTTCAGACATAATAATGTTTCTTGGTAGCACATCGATAAAGTTTTTTTAGCTCTTTAGGGGGGGAAGTGATCGCGAGGGACCAGACCCAAGGGTTGTCAAGGGCACTTCCCATTCCCATCCTATTTCCCAACGTCGATTAGGTTCTCGGTGGTGCTCCAACGATCCATCCCGGAAAACGTCCAGCGACTATTCCGGTGAACTTTCGGTGAGGCATCTCAAAACATAAAAAATGACGCGACGAGTCCCTCCCGCTTCCCAAAGCTATGGATATTGTTACATGTTCATTCGCCTATGAATGAATCTTCGTAGCCCCTCCTCGTTTGTAACAAGATCCTCCACCACCTTGAGACATCGGTGGTGTAGGAGCCTCGTACACCACTGATAACGTAGGCCGCTGGTTGTACAGGTTCATCAGGTAGCAACGGCACCTTGGCACCCTTAATGTGTGGGAGCATCGAACACCTCGGTAACTTTGGTCGATGGTGGTGTGGGACCATAGAGAAGTATCTGTACCTTGGTGCCTTGGATGTGCAGGGGCATCAGACACCATCGATAACATAGACCGATGGTGGTATCGGACCACTGGTACCTTGGTGACTGCGATTTGCGGGAACATTGGACACCATCGTTTACTTAGGCTGGTGATGGTGTGGGACCATCAGGAAGCATCAGTACCTTGGTGTCTTGGATGTGCGGGAGCATCGAGCACTATCAGTAACTTAGGCCAATGTTGATGCGATAGGGTTAGGCTTAAAAAAAAGTGTCCTTATTTCAGACATGTCGATGTCTGTATAGGACCATCGAGAAGCTTCGACACCTTGGTGCCTTGGATGTACGGGAGTATCGACAAGCATCGGTAGCTTGGTGCCTTGGATGTGCAGGAGCATCAGACAACATCGGTACCTTGGTGCCTTGGATGTTCGGGGGCATCGAACACCACCAATAACTTATGTCGATGGTGGTGTGAGACCATCGGGAACCATCGGTACCTTTGTAACTTGGATGTGCGGAGGCATCGGGCACCATCGGTAACTTAGGTCGATGGTGGTATAGGATCATCGAGAACTATCGGTACTTTGGTGCCTTAGATGTACGGGAGCATCGGACACCATCGATAACTTGGTGCCTTGGATGTGCAGCAACATCGGACACCACTAGCACCTTGGTACCTTGGATGTGCTGGAGCATCAGACACCATCGACAGCTTGGTGCCTTGGATGTGTGGCAGCATTCTTAGTGTGGGAGCATCGGACACCACCGGTACCTTGGTGCCTTAGATGTGCGAGAGCATCGAGAAGCATCGGCACCTTGGTGCATTAGATGTGTGGTAGCATTGGACACCATCAGCACCTTGGTACCTTGGATGTGCGGGAGCCTCGGACACCACCAGCACCTTGGTGCATTGGATGTGCGGGAGCCTTGGACACCATCGGTACCTTGGTGCCTTGGATGTGCGGGAGCATCGGACACCATTGGTACCTTGGTAAGCATGTGGTGGACAAAATGGATCGGTATCTCGGGCTCCCTATGACCGTGGGCAAAAACAAAACAAATGTCTTTAGCACCTTGATTGCAAAAGTGATCAGTAGGATGAAAGGGTGGTCAAAGAAGCTCCTTTCTTTTGGTGGCAAGGAAGTCTTTCTCAAGTCTGTGCTTCAATCCTTACCCACGCAGTTCTTGGCGGTGTTTCTCCTTCCTCGTGGCATCCTGGAGAAGGTGGAATCCTGTTTCAAAAGTTTCTGGTGGGCCAGCAACTAAAAGGAGAGGGGTTGGGGTATGATGGCTTGGGATAAAATCTGCCTTCCCAAGGGAATGGGAGGCATCGGATTCAAAGACCTTAAGCTCTTCAATCTATCCCTTCTTGGCAGACAAATTTGGAGGCTGATCAACCACAAGGAAACTCTTTGCTTCAAGGTTCTTTTGGACAGATCTTTCCCTGCTGGTGATCTTTTCAATCCAAAAAAGGTGGATAAACCTTTCTATGCTTGGACTAGCCTATGTGCTGCTGCTAGAGCTTTGAGAAAGGGATTTGGGTGGTAGGTGGGAGGTGGCAGATTGATCAACTTCAAGAATTAGCAATGGGGTTTTGAGGATTTTGACAAAGGAGCTCTTATTCCTGACCTGAGAGTATACACTGGAATTTCGTGCGGGATTTATGGTTGCCTAATGGCACTGCTTAGGACCATAACAAAGTGGTGCACCTGTATGGAGAGGATTTTGGTAGTAAGATTTGCGAGCTTCCTATTTCTCAGGAGGGTTTGATGGACAGGGTTATTTGGTACCACAATCCGCACAACCAAGGCATAACAAAGTGGTGCCTTGGTTTCCTGGTGGAATTTCTTCCTTAGTTTTTCGAAAGTCTTTGGAACTAGCTTTTTATCATTTTTTCTGTTTTCAGAGGCTGGTTTTCTCTTCGTTTCTTTTGATGCGGTGCTTCCCCCTGTATCCGTTTGCTCTATTTTAGGGGTTTTTCGGTGTTCCCTAGCCGGCGGTGTATTGACCAGAAACGTGTCAGAGGTTTCCTTGGTGCTTTCTTGCACTTTCTTGCCTTCTTGGCTTTTTGTGGATGCGTATGTTTTGTGTTGACTTTTCTTGCCATCATCGTGGCAATTTTCAATAGGTCCGGGTATACTTGGTTTTGCTTGTTAGGTTTTCTTTGCAGGTTTCCTTTCCAGGTGATCGGCTCGAGGTGACTTGTGTTTTGGACAGAGACAGCAAATCTCTGACCATAATCGTACGGTGGGGACGGAGCAAGTCAGGAATAGTGGCTTTTTTTTCTTCTTTTCTTGGTTTTATCTTTACTTTTACTACTCCCTATCCCTTTAGTTTTAATTTTCACGTGAATTCTCTCCCTTTGTTACATGTTTTTTGCATGAAAATACGTTGTTTCCGCTAAAATTTTCTTTACGTAGTTCTGAGCGTACGTGCATGGGCAATTAATATGTTGACCAATCTTTCCTTTTATTAATTTTTTTCTTTTATTGGTAACTGTTGTTTTACCTGCTTTCTGTTCTTCATTACTCGTGCTTGTTTTATTATCTTTACTACTTTTCTTCAAGTGTTGTGCAAGGACGTTGGGGCAATCTTGAGTCGAGGGTTTTCTGCGTTCTCTTTTCTTCTCTCTCGACGTGACCGGAACCACGGGACCTTGCGCTTCCATGGATGAAGAAGTCCGAGGGATGCTGCAATGGCTAAAGTTCTCTGAAGAGGAAGCAAGAAAGGTGCACTGTCAAAATCAAATTGCGATGGAAGATGAGGGAGAGTGAAAAATGGGTCATGGGGAAAATGTTAACATCGGAACGAATTCACAAAGAGTCAATGTACAGGGTGCTCCGATCCCTTTGGTACACCAAAGAGTGAGTAAACTTTGTTGAAATTGAAGAAAACCTCTTCTTGATAAAATTTGGATCCCAAGAGGACAGAGATAGGATCCTCAATTTGGCTCCTTAGTTTTTGACCAACATATCTTATCGTTACTTCCTTTTGTTAAGAATCAAGAGTGGCAAATCTATAAATTTGCGATGGTCCCCTTCTGGATTCGGGTCTACAACATTCCCATGATTTGTATGAACAGGCAATTGGCCCTAGAAATCGGGGGAGCAGTGGGGGAGGTAATGGCTATTGATTGGAGGGACAGGGATGGTGGGTGGACAGAATTTATGCGCATAAGAGTCAGGCTTGATACTTCCAAATCCCTGCGACGTGTGGTTTGCATAGTTGACAGAGAAGGAAATGAGTTGACAAGTGTTATAAAGTATGAATGGTTGCCAACCTTCTGTTATATATGTGGGCACATAGGGCATAATACAAAGAAATGTAGTCAGTATAAGTCCACATTGGAGCCAAAAGATTTTCAGTATGGTAACTGGATGAGAGTGCAGCTACCGCAAGGGCTTGGGGGAAGTAGGGTGAGAAATGGGGTGGAGACTATTGACAGTGAGATGCATACAAAAGAGATTTCAAGAAATAGGGAGATGGCTGAGAACAATAATAATAGCCAGACGAGGAAGATACTGACCGGTCATCGGAGGAAGCTTCAATTTCGCCACAAGGAAACAAACGTACTGTCTTGATGCTCAGGGACAAGGAAGGTAGATTCAAAGGAAAACACAAGAAAGGAAAAGGAGGATACGAGGGCGGAGAACACAGTCTGATTCGTTCGGTTAGGAGGAAACTCATCGAAGGAAAGTCTCCTTTAAAGGCGGCGACTCTGGAGCAGCCCCGCCCGAAGCCATGAAGTTCATAAGCTGGAACTGTCGGGGGTTAGGGAACCCCTCGAGAGTGGTTGAGTTAAGGCAACTTCTCACTGCCAATTCCCCTGATATTATTTTCCTTTGCGAAACTAAGCTTTATTCGTATGAATTTGATAGGATCAAAAACCGATGCGACTGTGAAGGTTGTTTCGTGGTTGATGCGACAGGAAGGAAGGGGGGCTTGCTTTACTTTGGAAAAGCGATTGGGACATTAAAATTCAAAGCTTCTCGTCAAACCACATCGATGCTCTGTTACTCACTAAAGATGGGAACAAGATCTGCATCACGGGTTTTTATGGTTTCCCTGACCCTCGGCTTCGAGATCAGTCTTGGGAGCTCCTTCATAATATTAGCAAGAATGTTTTCGAAAACTGGATTGTGGGAGGAGATTTTAACAACATCCTTGAAGAGAATGAGAAACTTGGTGGCCGCAGGAGGGGTCAGGCTGCTATGGGAAGCTTTAGGGCAGTTGTGGAGGAGCTGGGTTTGACTGACGTGAAACTGGATAAAGGGTGGTTTACTTGGTCAAATAATAGAAGGGGAGTGGGAGTGGAACTGGTGAAGGAACGTATTGACCAGTTCTTTGTTTCTACTAGCTAGCTAAAGTACCAACCTTTTCTGGCTTCCTATGTTAGAAGACAAGCGAACTCCGACCATGACGCGATGCTCCTTGACTCTAAAGGACGGGAACCTAAAAGTGGTAAAAAGGATCCAAAACTCTTTTTTAAGTATGAGGCTTGTTGGTCGAAGGACCTGGAGGCTAAGAACATTATCAAGCATGCTTGAGAGAGAGGGAATGGGAAGATGGACAATGGGGTTGCTAATATTCGAGACTCTCTAGGAAGGTAGCAGTTCAGTAAGTACAATGACCGTAAGGGTCGTATTGATGCTATAAATCGGGAGATAAGTAGCATTATGGATGGGCAAAACTTGAATCGCAATGCTGAAGAGCTGCGCCAAGCTAGGAAGAAGCTCGGCAGTATATACAATGAGGAGGAGATGTACTGGGCTCAAAGATCCCGCATCTGTTGGCTTCGTGAGGGTGACAGAAACACCCGCTTCTTTCATGTCAGAGCCTCCCACCGTGCTCGGAAGAACAATATTGATGGTATTAAGGATAGTGATGGAAACTGGGTCACTAATATAAAGGATGTCAGTATGGTGGCTTGTCAGTATTTTGTTAGTCTTTTTACTTCTAATGCTGACCAGAATCTTGACCAGGTAGTAAATCACATTCCTGCTTGTATTACCATGGAAATGAATAATGCTCTACTTGCTCCGTTCTTGGATAAAGAAATTTTGGACGCTGTAAGTCAGATGGATCCTTGGAAAGCTCCGGGGTTGGACGATTTACCGGGCCTCTTTTTCAAAGACCATTGGGACGTGGTAGGTCACGAGGTGATCAGATATTGTAGAGAGATTTTGCATGGTTTACGTAGCGCCGCCAGTGAGGTTAATGAAACGATGATTGTTTTAATTCCAAAAATGGATGAGCCAAAAGAGATGACACACTACAGACCGATTAGTTTGTGCAGATTTGCTTACAAGATTGTAGCTAAAGCCTGGACAAACAGATTGAAACCCTTCCTTAATAGCTGTATCTCTCCTAACCAAAGTGCTTTCATCCTTGACAGGATGTTTCATGATAATTTTTTAGTTGCCCACGAGTTGGTTCACTATCTTCAGAGCGCTAAGAATGGTCCAAATAAGGGTTTCGTGGCTAAGCTCGACTTGAGCAAAGCCTACGACCGTATTGAATGGAGTTTTTTGGAAAACATCCTTCTGAAGATGGGGTTTGCACGTACTTGGGTTACTAGGGTGATGGACTGTGTTCAATCTATGCAATATGTGGTTAAATGCAACAACACTTTATCTATGACCTTCAGCCTATAAAGGGGACTCAGACAAGGAGACCCTCTCTCCCCTTATCTTTTTCTGTTTTGCATGGAGGCTCTTTCGTGCATGTTGCTAGCTTCACAAAGCAATGGCATATTGCATGGAATAAGGGTCTGTTATGGGAGCCCTCGTATCAATTACCTTTTTTATGCTGACGATGCGTTACTTTTTGTCAAGAACAAACGTGAGGATGCGGAACATCTTAAGAATATTTTGCATTCGTTTGAATGTGCTTCGGGACAGAAGATCAACCTTGATAAATCCTCTCTTTTCTTCAATTCTAAGACCTCTAGGGATCAACGATCTTACTTTGGAAATCTGCTTGGCATGCGCGTGGTGGACAAAATGGATCGGTATCTTGGGCTCCCTATGATCGTGGGCAAAAACAAAACTAATGTCTTTAGCACCTTGATTGCAAAAGTGATCAGTAGGATGAAAGGGTGGTCAAAGAAGCTCCTTTCTTTTGGTGGCAAGGAAGTCTTTCTCAAGTTTGTGCTTCAATCCTTACCCATGCATTTCTTGGCAGTGTTTCTCCTTCCTCGTGGCATCCTGGAGAAGGTGGAATCCTGTTTCAAAAGTTTCTGGTGGGCCAACAACAAAAAGGAGAGGGGTTGGGCTATGGTGGCTTGGGATAAAATCTGCCTTCCCAAGGAATGGGAGGCATCGGATTCAAAGACCTTAAGCTCTTCAATCTATCCCTTTTTGGCAGACAAATTTGGAGGCTGATCAACCACAAGGAAACTCTTTGCTTCAAGGTTCTCTCGACTAGATATTTCCCTGCTGGTGATCTTTTCAATCCAAAAAATGTGGCTAAACCTTCCTATGCCTGGACTAGCCTATGTGCTGCTGCTAGAGCTTTGAGAAAGGGATTTGTCTCTCCCCTCCCGATTCAATACCGTCTCCCTTTTTTGCAAAACACGACCTGTGGTCCAAAGTGGGGGACTTTGTAGCACGAAGTTACCACTATGTTGTGTCGCCCTCAAGGGAAAACATGGCACAATGGGGCTTTGGTGGTGTGAGCTCCTACCAACGATCGACTCAAGGCACTTGTTCAATTTTTCTACCATGCCATGTCAATTTTATGGAGGACCAAAACCTAAGAAGCTCTTCGCCCTAAATATACAGATTTATCTGAGTACTTGCGAGGCCCCCAAATTTCCTAAGTACTCGGGGTGGGCATTCCATCGAATCGAGTGAAAACAATCCTAGTTCTCATGTCATATTTTGTTAAGTACTTGAAAACTATTGTTTCGGCATTTGCTACTCGTATGTTAGCACATAAATTTGTAGCCTTATATATTTGAAATTTTTTTAAAGGTGTAACTAATTCCATGTTAGAGCACATTATTAAATATTTTGAATAAATTTTCTAAGCAAAATTATTATTATATTATTATTAATTATTAAATTTGAAGGATTTTAAATTTGAAAATAATTTCAAATGTATATTTAATTCCATTATTATAATAATAATTATTATTATTAACTTTTAAAATACTTTTTAATTATTACTTAGCATAACTTTAATATTTTAACATTATTTAACTTTTTAATAATATTTTAGAAATTTTATATTTTGAATTTTAAAAAAAAATTTAGCTCCGTCGGACACCATCGGCACGTTGGTGCCCTAGATGTGTTGGATCATCGGACACCATCAGCATCTTAGGTTGACGGTGGTACGAGACCATCGGGAAACATCGGTACCTTGGTACCTTGGATGTGCGGGAGCATCAGACACCATCGGTAACTTAAGCCGGTGGTGCTGCGGGACCATCGGGAAGCATTGGTACCTTGGTGCCTTGATGTACGGGAGCATTGGACACCATCAAAAACTTAGGCTGATGATAGTGCAGGATCATCGTGAACCATCGGCACCTTGGTACCTTGGATGAGTGAGAGAGCATCAGACATTATCGGTAACTTAGGCCGGTGGTGGTGCGAGACCAATGGGAAGCATCGACACCTTGGTGCCTTGGATGTGCGGGAGCATCGAACATCATCGGTAACTTAGGTCGATAGTGGTACGAGACCATCGAGAAGCATCGACACCTTGGTGCCTTGGATGTGCGGGAGCATCGGACACCATCGGTAACTTAGGCTAATGGTGGTGTGTGAGACCATCGAGAACCACCGGCACCTTCATGCCTTGGATATACGAGAGAATCGGACACCATCGGTAACTTGAGCCAATGCTGGTACGGGACCATCGGGCAGTATCGACACCTTGGTGCCTTGGATATACGGAAGCATCGATCACCATCGATAACTTAAGCCGATTGTGGTACGGGACCATCGGGAACTATCGACACCTTGGTGCCTTAGATGTGCGAGAGTATCTGGCACAATCAACAACTTAGACCGTTGGTGGTGTGGGACCTTAGGGCAGTATCGGTACCTTGGTGCCTTGGATGTGTGGCAGCATTGGACACCATCGGCAACTTAGGTCGATGGTGGTTCAGGACAAACGGGAAGTATTGGTACCCTGGTGCCTTGTATGTGCGGGAGCATTGGACGCCATCGGTAACTTAAGCCGACGGTGGTCCTAGACCATGGTGCAGTATCGGTACCTTGGTGCCTTGGATGTGCGGGAGCATCGGACACCATGGGCAATTAAGGCTGATTATGGTACGGGACCATTAGGAAGCATCGACACCTTGGTGCCTTGCATATGCGGGAGCATGGGACACCATCGGGCTAAAAAAAAGCATGTGACCATCGGTAACTTGGCATAAAAAAAATGTGTCTCCCTATTTTAGACATAATAATGTTTCCTGGTAGGACATCGATAAAGTTTTTGTAGCTCTTTAGGGGGGAGTGATTGAGAGGGACCAGACGTAGGGGTTGTCAAGGGCAGTTCCCATGCCCATCCCATGCCCCAACGTCGGAGCCCCCCACCGTCGGTTAGGTTCTCAGTGGTGCTCCGTTGAGCCATCTCGGCAAATGTCTGGCGAACTTTTGGCGAGGCATTTCAGAACATAAAAAATGATGCGATGAGTCCCTTCTCTTTCCCAAAGCTATGGATATCATTACATGTTCATTCGCCTATGAATGAATCGCCCTGGTCCCTTCCCTATTGTAACAAGATCCTCTGCCACCTTGAGACATCGGTGGTACAGGAGCCTCGTACACCACCAATAATGTAGGCTATTAGTTGTACGGGTTCATCGGGTAGCAACGACAACTTGGCACCCTTGATGTGCAGGAGCCACGGACAACATCGGCTACCTAGGCCCTTGGTTGTGCGGGAGCGTTGAGCATCATCGACAACTTAGGATCCGGTTGGTCGGTAGCGTCGGTGCTAAGAAAAAGTGTCCCTATTTCAGACATGTACGGAAGCATCAGACACCATCGACAACTTAGGCCGATAGTGGTACGGGATCATGGGGAAGCATCGGTACCTTGGTGCCTTGGATGTGTAGGAGCATCGAACACTATCAGTAACTTAGGCTGATGGTAGTGCAGGACCACCGAGAAGTCTCAGCACCTTGGTGCCTTGGATGCATCGGATACCATCGGTAACTTAGGCCGATGGTGGTGCAGGACCATCGGGAAGCATCGGCACCTTACTACCTTGGATGTGCGGGGGCATCAAACACCATCAGTAACTTAGGCAAATGGTGGTGTGGGACCATCGGCACCTTGGTGCCTTCGATGTGCTCGAACATCAGACAATATCGATAACTTAGGCGATGGTGGTGCGGGACCATCGAAAAGCATCTGCACCTTGGTGCCTTAGATGTGCAGGAGCATCGAACACCATCGGTAACTTAGGCCAATGTTGGTGCAATAGCGTCGAGCTTAAAAAAAAGTGTCTCTATTTCATACATGTCGATGTTTGTGCAAGACCATAGAGAACCATTGGCCCCTTAGTGCCTTGGATATGTGGAAGCATCGACAAGCATCGGTAACTTGGTACCTTGGTTGTGCGGCGACATCGGACACCACCTACAACATAGGCCGATGGTGGTGCGAGACCATCGAGAACTGTCGGTAGCTTGGTTCTTTGGATGTGTGGGTGCATCGGACACCACCGGTAACTTAGGCCAATGGTGGTGCGGGACCATCGGGAACCATCGACAACTTAGGTCAATAGTGGTGTGGGACCATCGTGTGTATTGGCAGGCAGGGAGTTTGGCAAGCGAGAGTATCAGACACCATCGATAACTTAGGTCGATAGTGGTGTGGGACCATCTAGAACTATCGGTACCTTTGTGCCTTAGATGTGCGAGAGAATAGGACACGATCGGTAACTTAGGCCGATGGTGGTGTGGGACCATCGGGCATTATCGGTACCTTGGTGCCTTGGATGTGCGGGAGCATCAGACACCATCGGTAACTTAGGCCGATAGTGGTGCAAAACCATCTGCAACCATCGGTGCCTTGGTGCCTTTGATGTGCGAGAGCATTAGACACCATCGGTAACTTAGGCCGATGGTGATGCGGGACCATGAGGCAGTATCGACACCTTGGTGCCTTGGATGTACGGGAGCATCAGACACCATCGGTAACTTACGCTTATGGTGGTGTGGGACCATCAG
Organism: Gossypioides kirkii; assembly: GCA_005610355.1. Taxonomy (NCBI): domain Eukaryota; kingdom Viridiplantae; phylum Streptophyta; class Magnoliopsida; order Malvales; family Malvaceae; genus Gossypioides; species Gossypioides kirkii. Next base: position 33,204,595 of record CP032253.1, on the reverse strand, counting down.
GAAGCACCAATACCTTGGTGCCTTGCATGTGCGAGAGCATCAGACACCATTAGTAACTTAGGTCGATGGTGGTACGGGACCTTAAGGTAGTATCGACACCTTGGTTCCTTGGATGTGCGGGAGCCTCGAACACCAACGGTAACTTAGGCCGATGGTGGTACGGGACCATCGAGAAGTATCGGCATCTTGGTACCTTGTATGTGTGAGAGCATCGGACACCATCGGTAACTTAGGCCGATGGTGGTACGGGACCATCGGGAAGTATCGAGACCTTGGTGCCTTGCATGTGCGGAAGCATAGGACACCATCGGGCTAAAAAAAGCATGGGACCATCAGCAACTTGGCGCTAAAAGAAAAGTATCCCTGTTTCAGACGTAATAATGTTTCCTGGTAGCACATCGATAGAGTTTTTGTAGCTCTTTAGGGAGAGTGATCGTAAGGGACCAAACCTAGGGGTGTCAAGGGCACTTCCATGCCCATCCCATGCCCCAATGTCGGAGCTCCCCACCTCGGTTAGGTTCTCGGTGGTGCTCCGGTGAGCCATCTTGGTAAATGTCTAATGTTTTGGTGAACTTTCGACGAGGCATCTTAGAACATAAAAAATGACGCGATGAGTCCCTCCCCCTTCCCAAAGCTATGGATATCGTTACATGTTCATTCGCCTATGAATGAATCGTCCTGATCCCTCTCTTCTTGCAAAAAGATCCTCCGTTACCTTGAGACATCGGTGGTGCGGAGCCTCGTACACCAGTAATAACTTAGGCCATTGGTTATATGGGTCCATTGGTAGCAATGGCATCTTGGTGCCCTTGATGTACGAGAGCCACGGATATCATCAGCGACCTAGGCCGTTGGCTGTGCTGGTGCATCAAGCACCATTAGTAGCTTAGGACCCGATTGGTCGGTACCGTCGGTGCTAAGAAAAAGTATCCCTATTTCAGACATGTGTGGGAGCATCGAACACCATCGGTAACTTAGGACGATGGTGGTGAAGGATCATCGGAAAGCATCGACACCTTGGTGCCTTGGATGTGCTAGAGCAGCGGACATTATCGGTAACTTAAGCTGGTGGTAGTGTGGAACCATTGGGAAGCATTGGCACCTTGGTGCCTTGGATGTCCTGGAGTATCGGACACCATTGACAACTTGGGTCGATGGTGTTGCGGGACCATCGAGAAGTATCAGCAGCTTAGTCCTTTGGATGTGCGGGGGCATCAGACACCAGCGGCAGCTTAGGCCGATGGTGGTGCGGGACCATCAGTACCTTGGTGCCTTCGATGTGAGAGAACATCAGACACCATCGGCAATTAGGTTAGTGGTGGTGCGAGAGACTATCGGGAAGCATCGGCACGTTGATGCCTTGGATGTACGGGAGCATCTAGCACCATCGATAACTTAGGCCAATGTTGGTGTGGTACTGTCGGGCTTAAAAAAATGTCTCTATTTTAGACATGCCGATGTTTGTGCGGGACCATCGGGAAGCATCGGCACCTTGGTACCTTGGATGTGCGGAGGCATCAGACACCATCGATAACTTAGGTCGATGATGGTGCAGGACCATCGACACCTTGGTCCCTTTGATGTGCGGGAACATCGGACACCATCTGTAACTTAGGCGGTGGTAGTGGTGCTGGACCATTGGGAAGCATCGGTACCTTGGTTCCTTGGATGTGCGAGAGCATTGAGCACCACCGGTAACTTAGGCCAATGTTGGTGCGGTAGCGTCGGGCCTAAAAAAAGTTTCCATGTTTCAGACATACCGATGTTTGTGCGGGACCATCGAGAAGCATCAACACCTTGGTACCTTGGATGTGCGGGAGCGTCGACAAGCATCGGTAGCTTGGTACCTTGGATACGCGAGAGCATCGGTACCTTAGTGTCTTGGTTTTGCGAGGGCATTGGACACCACCGGTAACTTAGGTCGATAGTGGTGCGAGACCATCGAGAACCATAGGCACCTTAGTGCCTTGGATGTACAGAGGCATCAGACACCACCGGTAACTTAGGCCGATGGTGGTGCGGGACCACTGGTACCTTAGTGCCTTAGATGTGCGGAAGCATCGAACGCCATCGACAACTTGGTACCTTGGATGCGCTGTAGTTCGTTTGATGGTATTGCTACTCGGATAATCGTAGTAATTTTAGAGATAATTCGTGCAACAAACCTCGACTTCTGGAAGGGATGCATTTATTAGATAAAGGGTCGATGTGGGCTTTGCCCGTTACTCTGATGATTCATGATAACTCGACGGATCACACGGTTTGTACCGACGAGGCATCATTCAAATTTTTCCCTATCAACTTTTGATGGTAGGATAGTGGCCTATTATGGTAGTGACGGGTGACAGAGAATTAGGGTTCGATTCCGAAGAGGGAGCCTGAGAAACAGCTACCATATCCGAGGAAGGTAGCAAGCATGCAAAATTACCCAATCCTGACACAGGGAGGTAGTGACAATAAGTAACAATACCGGGCTCTATGAGTCTGGTAATTGAATGAGTACAAACTAAATCCTTAACAAGGATCCATTGGAGGGCAAGTCTAGTGCCAACAGTCGTGGTAATTCTATCTCCAATAGCATATATTTAAGTTATTGTAGTTAAAAAGCTTGTAGTTGGACTTAGGGGTGGGCGGTCGGCCACCTCACGATGAGCACCGGTCTACTCATCTCTACTGCTGGCAATGTGCTCCTGGCCTTAATTGGCCCGGTCGTTCATTCGATGCTATTACTTTGAAGAAATTAGAGTGCTTAAAGCAGGCCTACACTTGCATACATTAGCATGGGATAACATAATAGGATTTCGATCCTATTGTGTTGGCCTTCGGGATCAGAGTAATGATTAATAGGGATAGTCGGGGGCATTCGTATTTCATAGTCAGAGGTGAAATTCTTGGATTTATGAAAGACGAACAACTGCGAAAGCATTTACAAAGGATGTTTTCAGTAATCAAGAACAAAAGTTGGGGGCTCGAAGATAATCAGATACTGTCCTAGTCTCAACCATAAATGATGTTGACCAGGGATCGGAGGATGTTACTTTTAGGACTCCGTCGGTACCTTATGAGAAATCAAATTCTTTGGGTTCGGGAGGAGTATGGTCGTAAGGCTGAAACTTAAAGGATTTGATGGAAGGGTACCACCAGGAGTGGAGCTTGCGACTTAATTTGACTCAAGACGGGGAAACTTACCAGGTCCAAACATAGCAAGGATTGACAGAGTGAGAACTCTTTCTTGATTCTATGGGTGGTGGTGCATGGGCTGTTCTTAGTTGGTAGAGTGATTTGTTTGGTTAATTCCGTTAACGAATCAGACATCAGCTTGCTAACTAGCTACACAGAGGTGATCCTCCGTGGCTTGCTTCTTAGAAGGACTACGACCTTTTAGGCCAAGGAAGTTTAAGGCAATAACAGGTCTGTGATGTCCTTAGATGTTCTGGGCCAAACATACGCTACACTGATGTATTCAATGAGTCTATAGCCTTGGCCAACAAGCCGGGTAATCTTTGAAATTCATCGTGATGGGGATAGATCATTGCAATTGTTGGTATTTAACGAGGAATTCCTAGTATGTACGAGTCATCAGCTAGTGTTGACTACATCCCTGCCCTTTGTACACATCGCCCGTCGCTCCTACCAATTGAATGGTCTGATGAAGTGTTCGAATCACAGTGACATGGGCAGTTCGTTGCCCACAACATCGTGAGAAGTCCACTGAACCTTATCATTTAGAAGAAGGAGAAGTCGTAACAAGGTTTTCTTAGGTGAACCTGTGAAATGATCATTGTTAAAACCTGCCTAGCAGAAGGACCCATGAACGAGTTTAAAATAAACACCGGAGGTGGTGTGGGTGCATCCTTGCCTCTCGCCACTTCCTCATCTCGGGAGTAGTTGGTATTGCTGTCCTTTCGCCTATCGGGTGGGATGAGATGTCAGGTTCAACCTTTTCGGGGAAAAACGAACAACCCCCGGCGCGAATCGGTCAAGGAATCGAAACGAAAAAAAGGGCACGTCTTCTGTCATCGCACTGTTCATGGTGTCACTGCTTCAGTGATGTTGTTCTTTTATTGGAAAATATACAAAATGACTCTCGACAACGGATATCTTAGCTCTCGCATCAATGAAGAATGTTACGAAATGCAATACTTGGTATGAGTTACAGAATCCCGTGAACCATCGAGTCTTTAAACGCAAGTTACGCCCCTAACCATTAGGCCGAGGGCACGTCTGCCTGGGTGTCACGTATCGTCGTCCCTTCCAACTCTTAGCTCTCGGGCCTCGATTGAATTGTAGGCAAAAATTGGCCTCCCGTGCGCTCATAGCTAGCTGTTTGCCTAAATTTGAGTCCTTGATGACATCATCGTCGCGACGATCGATGGTAATGCTCTATTAGCACAGCCTCAATCAAAGTTGTACACGATGGTCGATCGAGGCCCTCGAACCCTTTCAGCACTATAATGACGGTGCTCGCATCGCGACCTCTGGTCAGGCGGGATTACCCGCTGATTTTAAGCATATCAATAAGAAGAGGAAAAGAAACTTACTAGGATTCCATTAGTAACGGCAAGCGAACTGGAAAAGCTTAGCTTGAGAAACGAGTACCATTATCATTCGAACTGTAGTCTAGAGAAGCGTCCTCAGCGGCAGATCGAGCCTAAGTCCCTTGGAAAGGGGCGTCAGAGAGGGTGAGAGCCTGTTGTGCCTGGACCCTGTCGTACCACGAGGCGGTGTCTACGATTCAGGTTGTTTAGGAATGCAACCTAATCGGTAGTAATTCCATCCAAGGCTAATATGAGTAAGAGACCGATAGTGAACAGTAGTCCAAGTACCGGGAACTGAGTGAAAATGATTTGACTTTGAAAAGAGAGTCAAAGAGTGCTTGAAATTGTGGGAGGAAAGATGGGGGCTCGAGGTCTGGACTGACGGGGTTTGTGGCGATAGCCCAAGCTCGAGCTCTTGATACGCCCGTGGAGAGATCGTCGCTTCGATTGTAAGATCTAGCATGCGCTGTCTCGGTGTGATTTTGCACCTACGTGCTCTAGACATCGGCCTGTGAGCTCCCCGTTCGGCCTTTCTTGAAACATGGACCAAGGATTCTGACATGTGTGTGAGTCAACAGGTTAGAAAACCGTAAGATGTAAGGAAGTTGATTGGCAGGATCCCTCGTGGGTGCACCGCTGACCGACCTTGATCTTCTGAGAAGGATTCGAGTGAGAGCATGCCTGTGTCGCAATAGTAATTCATCCTAGTACGAGAGAAACCGTTGATATGCAAAATTGGTCATCGCGCTTGGTTGAAAAGCCAGTGGCGCGAAGCTACCGTGCACTGGATTATGACTGAACGCCTCTAAGTTAGAATCCGGGCTAGAAGCGACGTACGCACCCGTCGCTCGATTGTCGACCCGTAGTAGGGGCCTCTGGCCCCTAAAGGCACGTGTCGTAAGTGCAACGACCACGACAGACAAGTTGTGACCGTCTCCTTGAAGCATAATTCCCACCGAGCGGTGGGTAGAATCCTTTGCAGATGACTTAAATATGCGACGGGGTATTGTAAGTGGCAGAGTGGCCTTGCTGCCACAATCCATTGAGATTTAGCCTTTGTCGCTTCGATTCGTCACTCCCCTCCTCGATCCAATACCATCTCCTTTTTTGCAAAAACGACCCTGGGGTCCAAACTGAGGGACTTGGTGGCACGGAGTTACCACTATGTTGTGCCGCTCCTACGGGAAACATAGCACAATGAGGCCTGGTGGTGAGAGCTCCCACCAACGATCGATTCAAGGCACTTGTTCAATTTTTCTTCTGTGCCATGTCAATTTTATGGAGGACCAAAACTCGAGAAGCTCTTCGCCCTAAATATACAGATTTATCTTATTTTCAAGGCCCGTAAATTTCCTAAGTACTAGGGGTGGGCATTCAATCGAATCAAGTAAAAACATTTCGAGTTCTCGTGTCATATTCTATCAAGTACTTGAACACTATTGTTTCGGTATTTGCTACTCATATGTTAGGGCATAAATTTGTAGCCTTATATATTTGAATTTTTTTTCAAGGTGTAACTAATTCCATGTTACAGCACATTATTAAATATTTTGAATAATTTTTCTAAGCAAAATTATTATTATTATTATTATTATTAAATTTAACGAATTTTAAATTTGAAAAAAAAACTCAATTGTATATTTAATTCCATTATCATTATTAAATTTTAAAATACTTTCTAATTATTACTTAGCATAACTTTAATAATTTTAACTTTCTTTAATTTTTTTTAATAATATTTTAGAAATTTTATATTTTGAATTTTAAAATTATTTTTAGCTCCGTCGAACACCTTCAGCACGTTGTGCCCTAGATGTGTTGGATCGTCGGACACCACCGGCATCTTAAGCTGATGGTGGTGCGGAACCATCGGGAAGATTAGACACCATCGGTAACTTAGATCGATGGTAGTGTGGGACCATCCGAAAGAATCGGCACCTTAGTGCCTTAGATGTGCGAGAGCATCGAACACCATCGGTAACTTAGGCCAGTGGTGGTGCGGGACCATCGGGAAGCATAGCACCTTGGTGCCTTGGATGTGCGGGAGCATCGAACACCATCGACAACTTAGGCCGATGGTGGTGCGGGACCATTGGGAAGTATCGGCACCTTGGTGCCTTGGATGTGCGGGAGCATCGGACACCATCGGTAACTTAGGCCGGTGGTATGGGACCATCGGGAAGCATCGGTTCCTTGGTGCCTTGCATGTGTGAGAGCATGGGACACCATCAGTAACTTAGGCCGATGTGGTGCGGAACCATAGGGCAGTAGCGGCACCTTGGTGCCTTGGATGTACGGAAGTATCAGACACCATCGGTAACATAAGCCGATGGTGGTACGGGACCATCGGGAAGCATCGGTACCTTGGTGCCTTGCATTTCCGGGAGCATCAGACACCATTGGTAACATAGGCCGATGGTGGTGCGGGACCATCAGAAAGCATCGGCAGCATAGTGCCTTGTATGTACGGGAGCATGGGACACCATCGGGCTAAAAAAAGCGCGGGACCATTGGCAACTTGGCACCAAAAAAAAAGTGTCCCTGTTTCAAACATAATAAAGTTTCCTAGTAGCACATCGATAAAGTTTCTTTAGCTCTTTAGGGGGAGTGATCGTGAGGGACCAAACCTAGGGGTTATCAAGGGCACTTCCCATGCCCATCCCATGCCCCAAAGTCGGAGCCCCCCGCCACCGGTTAGGTTCCTGGTGATGCTCCGGTGAGCCATCCCGGTAAACGTCCAATAATTATTATGGTAAACTTCCAGTGAGGCATCTTGGAACATAAAAAATGACGCGACAAGTCCCTCCCACTTCCCAAAGCTATGGATATTGTTACATGTTCATTCACCTATGAATGAATCGTCCCGGTCCCTCTCCTCTTGCAACAAGATCCTCTGCCACCTTGAGACATCGGTGGTGCAAGAGCCTCGTTCAATACCGGTAACGTAGGCCATTGCTTGTACGGGTCCATCGGGTAGCAACGACATCTTGGCGCTATTGATGTGCGAGAGCCACGAACATCATCAGCGACCTAGGCCCTTGTGTCACGGGCTAAAGTTCAGAACTCGAGACCATCGCACACAATGAGTCCCATGGAGGTCTGTCATTGACATTGGGATCAATTAGCCCACATGAGTTGGCCCAATTCAGAGAGTTATTGGTCAAGCCTATCAAATTGAAGCCTGGGTGGCCCAATAATGAAGATATGGCAACAAAAGACATCTTGGCAAATATGGGAACTAATCCTAGAAGATAAGGAATAATCATATCTTTAGGATTATATAAGATTAGGTTGATATTGTAATCTTGTAAATCTCATAAATTAAGGGATAGGCTAATCTCATCCGTCAATATAGCTTGATCTTGACCGTTGGTTGTGAGGGAGCTCAATTATAAATAGGAGCCTTTCCTCTTTTGTAACTCATCAATTGGAATTCATTTCATTCATTGTATTCTTTGTATTCTTTGAGAAAAAGTAATACAATTGAGAGCATTTACTCAAACTCTTGGTGTTCTTGTTCTTGTGGCTTTCTGTTGTCTTTTGATCTTTCTTTTGGCTAGTCGCTTTCGCTGTACAAGTTGGTGCCTTGGAGCAATTCTCTTGGTGAATCCTCAATTGTGTTAATCAGGTTGACTTAGGTATGTTTGCAAGAAAGGATTGCCTAAGGCTGCATGGATTGCGAGACTAAAGGTCTAGCCCCGTGATAAGTGGTATCGGAGCTAAAGGTTGCGAAGGCACCATCCGTGATGTCAAAAGAAGTTATTGAACAGACTGAACCAGTGGAGACCCATGGGAGGACCAGGCATAAGAGTCGTTCGAGGGACATACTATCGGCTTTGGAAAATCGAGTGGTCACTCTCGAAGAATCCATGAGGGATGTCATGAAGAGGCTCGATGAAGTCGAGGAGGGACTCTCAAGTGGGTTGCAATCCATGAAGGAACAACTGAGAAAGTATGTATGGGATACTCTTAGTTTCTTGGAGAACAAGATGACGAGGAAAGATGATGCTCTTGAAGGAATGGTGGTAAGCTTGAAGGAAGAAATCACTGAGCTTAAGGGGGAGCTCAGGATCTTCAAGGCTACTTGGGGAAATGGAATGTTAGCATCGACGCCAAAGCAACAGGTGATGGATGTGCCCAAACCAAAAGGGTTTCAAGAGGGAAGGTCCGCAAGTGAAATGGACAACTTTCTTTGGGCAATGGAGCAATACTTCTAAGCGATGAGCATTCAGGATGACGCTACTAAGGTAAATACTGTTGCTATGTATCTTACTGACGTTGCATTGTTATGGTGGAGACGTAGGTCCACAGATGTTGAACGTGGTGGGACCAAGATTGAGACTTGGGTAGAGTTTCAACAGGAATTCAAGGTGCAATTTTATCCAAAGTATGCCGAGGATGAGCAGGAGCAAAGTTGCGGTGGCTTACGCAACGAGGATCGGTGAGGGAGTATGTGTGGGAGTTCAGTGAACTCATGCTTCAAATTTTGGATTTGAGCGAGAATGAAGCATTTTTCTTATTTACAGATGGGTTGAAACCATGGGCGAAGTAGGAATTGCAACGTCGAGGTGTCAAAGAGCTTACCAAAGCCATGATGCTTGTAGAGTTCATAGTAGAATTTGATCCGAGCAAAAATATGTTTGAACCTTCCAAGCCCAATTGGAAGGGCAATGGTGGGGGAGACCATGATAAGAATAAAGAGGGACATAGCGATTATGGCAGCAGTAGTAGTAGCGATGGTGGAAAACCACGACGTGAGAAGTGGAGACCCAACAACCCAAAAGAGAAGAAGGGCAAGATGAGATGCTACCTTTGTAAGGGACCGTATATGAAGAAGAATTGTCCAAAGGTATCTTCATTTTTCGCTATCAAGACGAAAGATAAGCCGGAGGAAGGGAAGTTTGTTGAGAAGAAAGCATCAAAGGTTAATGCGATGGTGCTTATTCCTGCCAAAAGAGATGAAAGGGTTGATGTTTGTAGACATCAACATTGTAGGTCGAATGAAGAGTGCTCTTGTTGACACGGGAGCATCTGACTTGTTAATATCAAAAAAAGCTGCTAAAGAGCTTGGTCTTTCGATTCGAAAATTGAATAAGATGATCAAGATGGTAAATTCCGAAGAGGGCCCAACTATTGGCGTAGCTCGAAATGTGGAGCTATAAATCAGTGAATGGAAAGGCAAGGAAGACTTTGAGGTAATCAAGTTAAACGATTACGATTTTGTGCTTAGCTTAAACTTCCTTCATAGAATTCAAGCTACAATGTTTCGATGGGCCGATCAAATTCATATTGTTATTGATGCGTTATCACGGATCATTGTGCCAGTATATCGAGATATGAAGGTTGAGACCAAGGTGTTGTCATCAATTTAGCTAGTCGAGGATGTTTCATATGGGAAGAACATCGACTCGAGGAAATGGAGTGTTGCGAAAGCTCCTTTGGGAAAGTTAGTGGAGCTTGGGACCGATATGAGGCCTGGTGAGTCCTCTGTGGAGATATCACCTTTGGGTAAGGTGAAGTGTGCATCGGACTTCAAGGGAAAAGAAGTGATGCAAACGGGATAGACTGGTCGAGTGAATGTTATGAGTAAGGTACATCATGAATACCTTAGTAATGTTGTGAATTCTGACTTGTTGTCTTGGTAAGGTCGTAGGGACCCTTTCAAAGTTCTTGAGCAAGGAGGCCAAGGAATTGTGGGAATTACGAAGCCAAGGGGTGTGAATCAAGAAGATTCCGAATGAAGTAAGTCAAATTTGGAGCAAGTTGGAGTGGAGACTTCTTGTCAGTAAGATGTACCAACAAGTGCAACGGTTCAAGATAAGAGGAGACGGAAGTTGAGGTAGAAGTTTTGAAAGAACGGACAACCCGATAGCAAGACTAGTTAGGAAGACGCCGGGGCAACGAGACGAGATAAAGGCGAATCAAGTCAGTGCCATTCTGAAGTCGCAACGAAGGCGTTGCAAGAATGGGTAGGGGAGAATGTCAGAGGCTAGAGTTCAGAGCCCGTGACCATCGTACACAATGAGTCCCATAGAGGTCTGTCATTGACATTGGGATCATTTAGCCCATATAAGTTGGCCCAATTCAGAGAGCTGTTGGTCAAGCCTATCAGATTGAAGCCTGGGTGGCCCAATAATGAAGATATGGCAACAGAAGGCATCATGGCAAATATGGGAACTAATCCTAGAAGATAAGAAAGAATCATATCTTTAGGATTAGATAATATTAGATTGATATTGTAATCTTGTATATCCCATAAATTAAGGAATACGCTAATCTCATCCGTCAATATAGCTTGATCTTGACCGTTGGTTGTGAGGGAGCTCAACTATAAATAGGAGCCTCTCCTCATTTGTAACTCATCCGTTGGAATTCATTCCATTCATTGTATTCATTGTATTCTTCGAGAGAAAGTAATACAATTGAGAGCATTTACTCAAACACTTGGTGTTCTTATTCTTGTGGCTTTCTATTATCTTTTGAGCCTTCTTTTGGCTAATCGCTTCAACTATACAAGTTGGTGCCTTGGAGGAATTCTCTTGGTGAATCTTCAATCGTGGTAATTAGGCTGACTTAGGCGTGTTTTGTAAGAAAGGATCGCCTAAGGTCGCATGAATTACGAGACTAAAGGTCTAGCCCCGTGATACTTGGTTGTGCGGGAGCGTTGAGCACCATTGGCAGTTTAGGACCCGGTTGGTCGGTAGCATTGGAGCTAAGAAAAAGTGTCCCTATTTTAGACATGTGTGGGAGCATCATACACCATCGGTAACTTAGTCCAATGGTGATGCCGGATCATCAATAACTTAGGTCGATGGTGGTACGGGACCATGGTCCCGCACCATCGTACACAATCATACAGTATCGGCACCTTAGTGCCTTGGATGTGCGAGAGCCTCGAAGACCATCAGTAACTTAGGTCGATGGTGGTGCGGGACCATCGGGAAGCATCGACACCTTGGTGCCTTACATGTGCGAAAGCATCGATACCATCGGTAACTTAGGCCGACGATGGTGCGGGACCATTGGGAAGCATCGGCACTTTGGTGCCTTGCATGTGCAGTAGCATGGGACACCATCAGCCTAAAAAAAGCGCGAGACTATCATTAACTTTGTGCCAAAAAAAAGTGTTGTTTCAGACATTATAATGTTTCCTAGTAGCACATCGATAAAGTCTTTTTATCTCTTTAAGGGGGAGTGATCGCGAGGGACCAGACCTAAGGGTTGTTAAGGGCAGTTCCCATGCCCATCCCATGCCTCAACGTCGGAGCCCCTCCACCGCTTGTTAGGTTCTCGGTGATGCTCCGACGAGCCATCCCAGTAAACATTCGGTGACTATTTTGGCAAACTTCCGGTGAGGCATCTCGGAATATAAAAAATTACGCGATGAGTCCCTCCCCCTTCCCAAAGCTATGGACACCGTTACATGTTCATTCGCCTATGAATGGATTGTCCCGATCCCTCCCCTCTTGCAACAAGTCCTCCGCCACCTTGAGACATTAGTGGCGCGAGAGTTTCGTACAACACCGGTAACCTAGGCCATTGGTTGTACGGGTCTATCGGGTAGCAATAACACCTTGACGCCCTTGATATGCGGGAGCCATGGACACCATCGCCCACCTAGGCCCTTGGCTGTGCAGGAGTGTCGAGCACCATCGACAGCTTAGGACCCAGTTAGTCGAAAGTGTCGGTGCTAAGAAAAAGTGTCCCTATTTCAGACATGTGCGGGAGCATCGGACACCATCAACAACTTAGGTCGATGGTGGTACGAGATCATTGGGAAGTATCGGTACGTTGGTGCCTTGGATTTTTGGAGCATCGAACACCATCGGTAACTTAGGCCGGTGGTGGTGTTGGACCATCCAGAAGGATCGACACCTTGGTGCCTTGATTTGTGGGAGCATTGGACACCATCGGTAACTTAGGTCGATGGTGGTGCGAGCTATCGAGAAGCTTCAACACCTTGATGCCTTGGATGTGCGGGGACATCGAACACCATAGGTAACATAGGCCGATGGTGGTGCAGAACCATCGGTAGCTTAGTGCCTTCGATGTACGAAAGCATCGGACACCATCGGTAACTTAGGTCGGTAGTGGTGTGGGACTATCGACAACTTAGGCCAATGTTAGTGCGATAGCGTCGAGCTTAAAAAAAAGTGTCCCTGTTTCAGACATGCCATTATTTATGCGGGACCATCGAGAAGCATCAACACCTTTGTGCCTTAGATGTATAGGAGCATCGACAAGCATCAGTAGCTTGGTGCCTTGAATGTGCGGGAGCATCGGATAGTAACGGCACCTTGGTGCCTTGGGTGTGTGAGGGCATCGAACACCACCGATAACTTAGTTTAATGGTGGTGCGGGACCATCAGGAACCATCGGTACCTTGGTTCCTTGGATGTACGGAGGCATCGGACACCACCAATAACTTAGGCCGATGTTGGTGCTGGACTATTGGGAACCATTAGCACCTTGGATCTGCGGCAGCATCGAACACCACTAGTACCTTGGTGCCTTGGATGTGTGGGAGCATCGGACACCATCGAC
>CP032253.1:33174013-33186513 GCA_005610355.1 Gossypioides kirkii | reverse complement strand
TATTAAATATTTTGAATAATTTTTCTAAGCAAAATTATTATTATTATTATTATTATTAAATTTGAAGGATTTTTAATTTGAAAAAAATTCAAATGCATATTTAATTCCATTATTATAATTATTATTATTATTCACTTTAAAATACTTTTTAATTATTACTAAGCATAACTTTCTTTAATTTTTTTAATAATATTTTAGATATTTTATATTTTGAATTTTAAAAATTATTTTTAGCTTTGTCGGACACCATCGGCATGTTGGTGCCCTACATGTGCTGGATCATCGGACACCATCAGCATCTTAGGTCGGTAGTGGTGCGGGACCATCGGGAAGCATCTGTACCTTGGTGCCTTGGATGTGCAGGAGTATCAGACGCCATCGGTAACTTACGCCGGTGGTAGTGCGGGACCATCAGAAAGCATCGGCACCTCGGTGCCTTGGATGTGCGGGAGCATTGGACACCATCGGTAACTTAGGTCGATGGTGGTACAGGACCATCGGGTACCATCGGTACCTGGGTGCCTTGGATGTGCGAGAGCATCGGGCACCATCGGTACCTTAGGCTTATTTTACATTACTTATCCACTTATTCTTGGATGTGCGAGAGCATCTTCTAAAATGATGATGGATTCTGTTGATGTTAAATGAATAGAAGAGTATCTTTTAATATTATATCATTTTGATTCTTATTTTACATTACTTATCCGCTTATTCTTGGATTTAACCGCTCTAAACACAAAAGTGAAATTGCAGTACATCGACATCGAGAGATGCGATGACAGGTTAGATTAACAAGTGGGTTAGGCGAGACCTGCTCAGGACTGGGACAGACTCCAGTTACTTGTTCTTGGATACACATAATTTCTCGCATCGAGAGGTGGAGTAGTGTATCTGATTCAGGATTAAGTAGGGAGTTATTGTGAGTAAGAACTCAAAAGGACTTCATTGCTGTTACAATTCGTCTATATTTTACCTTGTTGATGCATCCAGCGTTGCAACCTGTAGAACCAGTGAAACATTTCCACCCTTTACACTTGATCACTATTATAGTTCCTGGATTTAAATTTCCATTACTCACACTCAACACTTATGGATTTATTTTCAATACATTGACATCTAACTTCTAAGATTTAATTTTAATACATTGACAGTAATGATTAATTTAGTGTGCATAAATGACATAACTGCGCTGACAACTCTATTAGCATTATACTAATTTTTCTTCTATTAATTGCTTTAACATTAAGACATCGAAAAACATTTCCTCATGGGATCGATATCTGATAGCTTTGTCTATCAATTATACTTGCACAATCGTGTGTCGTAAAAACATCGATCAGCTGTGTAGGAGCGTCGAGCACTATCGATAACTTAGGCTGATGGTGGTGCGGGACCATGGGGCAGTATCGATGCCTTGCTGCCTTGAATGTGTGGGAGCATCGGACACCATCGACAACTTAGGCCGATGGTGGTCTAGGACCATTGGGAAGCATCGGTACCTTTGTGCCTTGCATGTGCGGGAGCATCGAACACTATCGATAACTTAGGCCGATGGTGGTACGGGACCATGGGGCAGTATCGATGTCTTGCTGCCTTGAATGTGTGGGAGCATCGAACACCATCGATAACCTAGGTCGATGGTGGTCCAAGACCATTGGGAAGCATCGACACCTTGGCGCCTTGCATGTGCGGGAGCATCGGACACCATTGGTAACTTAGGCTGATGGTTGTGTGGGACCATCGGGCAGCATCGACACCTTGGTGCCTTCCATGTGCAGGAGCATGGGACACCATCGAGCTAAAAAAGTGCGGGACCATTGGTAACTTTGCACAAAAAAAAGTGTGCTTGTTTCAAACAAATAATGTTTCTTGGTAGCACATCGATAAAGTTTTTTTAGCTCTTTAGAGGGAGTGATCATGAGGGACCAAACCCAAGGGTTGTCAAGGGCACTTCCCATGCCTATCCCATTCCCCAACATCGAAGCCCCCTACTGCCAGATAGGTTTTCCCGGTGGTGCTCCGAGGAGCCATCTAGGCAAACGTTTGGCGACTATTCTGATGAACTTTAGGTAAGGTATCTCGAAACATAAAAAATGATGCGACGAGTCCCTCCCCCTTCCCAAAGCTATGGATATCGTTACATGTTCATTCGCCTATGAATGAATCATCCTCGTCTCTCCCCTTTTGTAACAAGATCCTCCGTCACCTTAAAACATCGGTAGTGCGAGACCCTCGTACACCACCAGTAATATAGGCCACTAGTTGCACAAGTCCATCGGGTAGCAATGACACCTTGACGCCCTTGATGTGCGGGAGCCACGGACACCATCGGTGACCTAGTCACTTGGCTGTGGGAGAGCATCGAGCATCGAGCACCATCGATAGCTTAGGACCTAATTTTTCAGTAGTGTGGGTGCTAAGAAAAGTCTTCCTATTTCAGACATGTATGGGAGTATCGGACACCATCGATAACTTAGGCCGATAGTGGTACGGGATCATCAGGAAGCATCAACGCCTTGGTGCCTTGGATATCCAGGAATATCGAACACCATCGATAACTTAGGCTGGTGGTGGTGCGGGACCATTATGATGTATAGGTACCTCGGTGCCTTGGATGTGCGGGAGCATTGGACACTGTCGGTAACTTAGGCCGGTGGTAGTGCAGGACCATCAAGAACCATAGGCACCTTGGTGCCTTGGTGTGTGATGGTGAGAGCATTAGGCACCATCGGTAGCTTAGGTCGGTGGTGGTGCGGGACCATCGAGAAGCATCAGCACCTCGGTGTCTTGGATGTACGGGAGCGTCGGACACCATCAGTAACTTAGGTCGATAGTGGTGTGGGATCATCGGAAAGCATCGGTACCTTAGTGCCTTGAATGTGCGAGAGCATCGGACACCATCGATAACTTAAGCCGATGGTGGTACGGGACACTAACGCGAACCATCGGCACCTTCATGCCTTAGATGTGCGAGAGAATTGGACACCATCAGTAACTTAAGGTGATGGTGGTGCAGGACCATCGGGCAGTATCAGTACCTTGGTACCTTGTATGTACGGGAGCATCGAACACCATCGATAACTTAGGCCGATGGTGGTGCGAGAGAATAGCAGGAACTATCACCATCTTGGTGTCTTGGATGTGTGAGAGCGTCGGAAACCATTGGCAAGTTAGACCGATGATGGTGTGAGAAAATGGGGTAGTATCGGTACGTTGGTGCTTGGTTGTGCGGGGGCATCGGACACTATCAGCAACTTAGGTCGATGGTGGTGCGAAACCATCGGGAAGCATCGGTACCTTGGTACCTTACATGTGCTAGAGCATGAGACACCATCAGGCTAAAAAAAGCATGGGACCATCGGTAACTTGGCACGACAAAAAAGTGTCCCTGTTTCAGATGTAATAATGTTTCTTGGTAGCACATCGATAAAGTTTTTTAGCTCTTTAGGGTGGGAGTGAGTGCGAGGGACCAGACCTAGGGGTTTTCAAGGGCACTTTCTATGCCCATCCCATGCCCCAACGTCGGAGTCCTCCACTACCAATTAGGTTCTCGATGGTGCTTTGACATCCATCTCAGTAAACGTCTGGCGACTATTCCACTAAACTTTCGGTGAGGCATCTTGAAACATAAAAAATGATGCGACAAGTCCCTCTACCTACCCAAAGCTATGGATATCGTTACATGTTCATTCGCTTATGAATGAATCGTCCTGGTCCCTCCCCTCTTGCAACAAGATCCTCCACCACCTTGAGACATCGATGGTGCGGGAGCCTCGTACACCCCCAGAAACGTAGGCCATTGGTTGTACGGGTCTATCGCGTAACAACAGCACCTTGGCGCCCTTGATGTACGGGAGCCACGGACACCATCAGTAACCTAGTCCCTTGATTGTGCATGAGCGTCGAGCACACTCAGTAGCTTAGGTCCCGGTTGGTCGGTAATTTTGGTGCTAAAAAAAAGTGTCCTTATTTTAGACATGTGCGGGAGCATCAGACACCATCGGTAACTTAGGCTGAAGGTGGTACTGGATTATCGAGAAGCGTCGGTAACTTGGTGCCATGGATGTGTGGGAGCATCAGACACTATCTACAACTTAGGCTGGTAGTGGTGTGTGACCATTGAGAAGCATCGGTACCTTGGTGGCTTGGATGTACGGGAGTATCGGACACCATCGGTAACTCAGGCCAATGGTGGTGTGGGACCATCGAGAAGCATCGGCACCTTGGTGCCTTAGATGTAGGGAGGCATCAGACACCATCGATAACTTAAGCCGGTGGTGGTGCGACACCATCGATACCTTTGTGCCTTCGATGTTCAGGAACATCGAGCGCCATCGATAACTTAGGCTAATGTTAGTGCAGTAGCGTCAGGCTTAAAAAAGTGTCCATGTTGTAGACATGCCTATGTTTATGAAGCACCATCGAGAAGCATCGGCACCTTGATGCCTTGGATAAGCGAGAGCATCGAACACCATCGATAACTTAGGCTAATGGTGGTGCGAGACCGTCGATACATTGGTGCTTTCAATGTGCAGGAACATCGGACACCATCAGTAACTTAGGTCGGTGATGTACGGGACCATCCGAAAGCATCGGTACCTTAGTGCCTTGAATGTGGGGGAGCATCGAGCACTATCGATAACTTAGGCCAATGTGGTGCTGTAGCGTCAGGCTTAAAAAAAGTGTTCCTATTTCAGACATGCCGATATTTGTATGGCGCCATCGAGAAGCATCGGTAGCTTGGTGCCTTGGACGTGTGAGAGCATCGACAAGCATCGGTAGCTTGGTGCCTTGGATATGTGGGAGCATCGGACAGCATCGGTACCTTACTGCCTTGGTTCTGCTGGAGTATCGGACACCACCGATAACATAGGTCGATGGTGTTACAGGTTTATCCAGAAGCATCGGTACCTTGGTGCCTTGGATGTGCGGGAGCATCAGACACCATTGATAACTTAGGTCGATAGTGGTGCGAGACCATTAGGAACCATCGGTACCTTCGTGCGTTGGAAGTGCGAGAGAATCGAACACCACTGATAACTTAAGCCGATGGTGGTGCAAGATAATCGGTAGTAGGGTAGTATCGGTACCTTGGTGCCTTGGATACGCGGGAGCATCGGACACCATCGGTAACTTAGACAGATGATAGTGCAGGACCATTGAGAACCATCGACACCTTGGTGCTTTGGATGTGCGAGAGCATTGGACAATATCGGTAACAGGCCAATGGTGCCTTGGATGTACGGAAGCATCGGACACCATTGGTAACTTAGGCTGATGGTGGTATAGGACCATTGGGAGGCATCGGTACCTTGGTGCCTTGTATGTGCGGGAGCATCGGACACCGTCGATAACTTAGGCCAATTGTGGTGCGAGACCATGGGGTAGTAATTTCCCTTGGTGCCTTGCATGTGCGGGAGCATCGGACACCATCGATAACTTAAGCCGACGGTGCTGCGAGACTATTGGGAATCATCGACACCTTCGTGCCTTTCATGTGCGAGAAAATCAGACACCATTGATAACTTAGGCCAGTGGTAGTGCAGGACAATCGGGAAGCATCGGCACCTTGGTGCCTTAGACGTGCGGGAGCATCAGACACCATTAATAACTTAGGCTGATGGTGGTGCAAGACCATTGGGAACCATTAGCACCTTTGTGCCTTAGATGTGCGAGAGAATCAGACACCATCGATAATTTAGGTAGATGATAGTGCAGGACCATCAGGTAGCATCGACACCTTGGTACCTTGGATGTGCAAGAGCATCGGACACCATAGACAACTTAGGTTGATAGTGGTGCAGGACCATCGGGAACCATGGGTACCTTGGAGCCTTGAATGTATGGGAGCATCGATAACTTAGACCGATGATGGTGCGGGACCGTGGGGCAGCATCGACACTTTGGTGCTTTGGATGTGCAGAAGCATCAGACACCATCGACAACTTAGGCCTATGGTGGTGTGGGACCATCGGGAAGCATCGGTACCTTGATGCCTTACATGTACGGGAGCATCGGACACCATCGATAACTTATGATGATGGTGGTGCGGGACCATGGGGCAGTATCGACACCTTGGTGCCTTGGATGCACAAGAGCATCAGACACCATTGACAACTTAGGCCGACGGTGGTGCGGGACCATCTGAAAGCATCGGTAACTTGGTGCCTTACATGTACCACAGTATCAGACACTATCAGTAACTTAGGTCGGTGGTAGTACGGGACCATCAGGAAGCATCGACACCTTGGTGGCTTGGATGTGTGGGAGAATCGGACACCATCGATAAATTAGGTCGATGGTGGTACAAGACCATCGGGAAGCACCAACACCTTAGTGCCTTGGATGTGTGGGGGCATCGGACACCATCGGTAACTTAGGCCGATGGTGGTGCGGGACCATCGGTACCTTGGGGCCTTCGATATGCAGGAACATTGGATACCAACGGTAACTTAGGCCGGTGGTGGTGTGGGATCATCAGAAAGCATCAGCACCTTGGTGCCTTGGATGTGCGGGAGCATCGAGCACCATCGCCAACTTAGGCCAATGTTGTTGCGGTAGCGTTGGGCTTAAAAAAGTTCCCTGTTTCAGACATGCCGATGTTTGTACAGCACCATCGAGAAGTATCGGTACCTTGGTGCCTTGGATGTACGGGAGCATTGACAAGCATCAGCAGCTTGATGCCTTGGATATGCGGGACCATCAGACAGCATCGGCACCTTGGTGCCTTGGTTGTTCGGTGGCATCAGACACCACCGGTAACTTAGGCCAATCGTGGTGCGGGACCATCGAAAAGTATCGACACCTTGGTGCCTTGGATGTACGAGAGCATCAAACATCATCGATAATTTAGGTCGATTGTGGTGCGGGACCACCGAGAACCATCGGTACCTTCGTGCCTTGGATGTTCGAGAGAATCTGACACCATCGGTAACTTAGGTCGATGGTGGAGCGGGACCTTTGGGCAGTATCAGCACCTTGGTGCCTTAGATGTGCGGGAGTATCGGACACCATCGACAACTTAGGTTGATGGTGGTGCGGGATTTTCGGGAACTATCGGCTCCATCGTGCCTTGGATCTACAAAAGCATCGGACATTATCGGTAACTTATATCGATGATGGTGCGGGACCATGTGGCAGTATCGACACCTTGGTGTCTTGGATGTGTGGAAGCATCGAACACCATCGGTAACTTAGGCCGTTGGTGGTGTGGGAGCATTGAGAAGCATTGGTACCTTGGTGCCTTGCATGTGCGAGAGCAACGGACACTACCGGTAACTTAGGACGATGGTGGTACGAGACCATAAGGTAGTATTGGTACCTTGGTGCCTTGGATGTGCGGGAGCATCGGACACCATCAGGAACTTATGCCGATGGTGGTACGAGACCATCGGGAAGCATCGGTACCTTGGGGCCTTAGATGTGCGACAGCATCAAACACTATTGGTAACTTAGGCCGATGGTGGTACGGGACCATCGAGAAGCATCGACACCTTCGTGCCCTACATGTAGGGGAGCATGGGACACCATCGGGCTAAGAAAAGTGCAGGAGCATCAGCAACTTAGCACAAAAAAGTGTCACTATTTTAGACGTGATAATGTTTCCTGGTAGCACATCAATATTATTTTTTTAACACTTTAGTGGTGGGGTGATCGCGAGGGACCAGACCCAAGGGTTGTCAAGAGTACTTCCCATGCCCCAATATCGGAGCCACCTATCGCCGATTAGGTTCTCGGTGGTGCTCTGGTGAGCCATCCCGATAAACATTCGAGGACTATTTCGGTGAACTTTTTGTGAGGCATCTCGAAACATAAAAAATGAGGTGACGAGTCCCTCCCCCTTCTTAAAACTATGGATATCATTACATGTTCATTCGCCTATGAATGAATCGTCCTGGTCCCTCCCCTCTTGCAATAAGATCCTCCGCCACTTGAGACATCGGGGGTGCGAGAGCCTTGTACACCACCAGTAACATAGGCCATTGGTTGTACGGGCCCATTGGGTAGCAACGGCACCTTGGCACCCTTGATGTCCAGGAACCACAGACACCATTGGTGACTTAGGCCCTTGGCTGTGCGGGAGTGTCAAGCACCATCGGTAGCTTAGGACTCGATTGGTCGGTAGCGTCGGTACTAAGAAAAAGTGCCCCTATTTCAGACATGTATGGGAGCATCGAACACCATCGGTAACTTAGGCCGATGGTGGTGCGGGATCATTGGTACCTTGTTGTCTTGGATGTGCGGGAGCATCGGACACCATCGATAACTTAGGCTTGGGGTGCTGCAGGACCATTGGGAAGCATCGACACCTTGGTGCCTTGGATGTGCGGTGGCATCGGACACCACAGACAACTTAGGCAGATAGTGGTGCGGGATCATTGGGAAGCATTGGTACCTTGGTGCCTTGAATGTACGGGAGCATTGAACACCATCAACAACTTACACCAATGATGGTACGGGACAATCGGAAAGCATCGGCACCTTGATGCCTTAGATGTACGGGGGTATCGGACACTATCGGTAACTTAGGCCAACAGTGGTGCTGGACCATCGACACCTTGGTGCCTTCGATGTGCGGAAACATTGGACACCATCGACAACTTAGGTCGATGGGTGGTGCGGGACAATCGGGATGCATCGACATCTTAGTGCTCTAGATATGCGAGAGTATCGAGCACCATCAATAACTGAGGCCAATATTGGTGCGGTAGTCTCGGGCTTAAAAAAAGTGTCCCTGTTTCAGACATACCGATGTTTGTGTGGCACCATCGAGAAGCATCGGCTCCATGGTGCCTTGGATGTGGGGGAGCATCGGACAACATCGGTACCTTAGTGCCTTGGTTGTGCAGGGGCATCAGACACCATCGATAACTTAGGCCGATGGTGGTATGGCACCATTGAGAACCATCAATACCTTGGTGCCTTGGATGTGTGGAGGCATCAGACATCATCGATAACTTAGGCCGATGGTGGTACGGGACCATCGGAAACCATCAGCACCTTTGTACCTTGGATGTGCAGGAGCATCGGTTACCATCGGTAACTTGGTGCCTTGGGTTGCAGCATTGGACACCACCGGCACCTTGGTACCCTGGATGTACGAGAGCATCGGTCACCAATAGCACCTTGGTGCCTTGGATCTACGGCAGCAGCATTGAACACCATCGGTACCTTGGTGCCTTGGATATGTAGGAGTATCGGACATCATCGGCACCTTGGTACCTTGGATCTACGGGAGCATCGGACACCTCTAGCACCTTGGTGCCATGGATGTGTGGGAGCATCGGACACCACCGACTCCTTGGTTCCTTGGATGTGCGGGAGCATTGGACACCACCGGCTCCTTGGTGCCTTGGATGTGCGGCAGCATCGGACACCATCGTCACCTTGGTGCCTTGGATGTGTGGGAGCCTCGGACACCAACAGCACCTTGGTTCCTTGGATGTGCGGGAGCCTCGAACACTATCGGCACCTTGGTGCCTTGGATGTGCGGGAGCATCGGGCTAAAAATAAAGTGTCCTTGTTTCAGACATGCTATTGTCTCCCTGTAGCACAATGAAATTTTTTTTAGCTCTTTAAGGGGTAGTGATTCGCTGCCCCCTGGCGCTTCCCCACCTACGGATGTGAAGGGATTTCCTTGCCCCCATTGGAGTGGTGGCTACGTGGAGTGGGTATCAGTTGGTAGCAAGTGGATCGTCGGTTGCGATGGTGGGGGTGATGATTTTTCGGTCGGCCAAACCCGTACCCACAAAAATGTAGCCAATGTCTCCAAGAACAAGTTCCCTATTTTGGGCAAAGATCCCCTAGGGTGGCATATGCATATCTATGGGCTCTAGCTTGGCTTTCTCGTTCCCATAACCATAGGGGACTCTTGTGCTTCCCAAGTCGGCAATCACTCGACGTCGTAGCCTTGCTAAGCTTGAGCCTGTAATCGACGCTGCCCGTGACCCCAACACCAAGTCCCTTCGATAGCAGCGACTTGTTGTGGGGTGTAAGTTGAGATTGTAGGCTCAATGTTGGCTTGATCAAGGTTCGAGTGGGTTCTCGTGCCAAGCGATTGTGGTGTGCCCTCGTTTATTTTTTCTTTGACTCCCCTATCAATTCGTTAGTTGGGTGGGTTGTAGACCGGTGTTCGTGGGTTCTAACACTAGTTCGTAACAGGAATATGAGTGGTGTTTTTGTTATGTGTATTAGCAGGCTCCGTGCTATTTGCATCGAACTGTCGAGCCACACTCTGCTTCATTACCTACCCTTGCTGTCATTGAACTTAAGGGGTGAGATCGACATCCTGTGTTGGGTACGTAACCAGATGGAAATATGTACGTGTTACCGTCCCTTCTCCATCTTGTGCCCTTCGGTGTGCATGGTGGACCTCAATCGTGCCTTGTGTCACGAGTGTGCCCCCTCAAATCGGTATGGCCACGTCGGTGCATTGGTGCTCGATCGTTCTTTCGAATTTGGAATTTTTTGTGACAGTAGGGTTTAGGCCCTTATCTCTCGATGCCTACGCATTTTGTCTCTCGACACAGACAATGCTCAAGCTCTGTTTTGACCCCTTCGTTGCTCAAGCGGCATGTTGATCCTGCCAGTAGTCATATGCTTGTCTCAAAGATTAAGCCATGCATGTGTAAGTATGAACAAATTCAGACTGTGAAACTGCGAATGGCTCATTAAATCAGTTATAGTTTGTTTGATGGTATTTTCTACTCAGATAACCATAGTAATTCTAGAGCTAACACGTGCGACAAACCCCAACTTCTAGAAGGGATGCACTTATTAGATAAAAGGTCGACGCGGGCTTTTCCCATTGCTCTGATGATTCATGATAACTCGACCGGTCGCACGGCCTTTGTGCCGGCACGCATCATTCAAATTTCTACCCTATCAACTTTCAATGGTAGGATAGTGGCCTACTATGGTGGTGACGATTAGCAGAGAATTAGGGTTTGATTTCGGAAAGGGAGCTTGAGATACGGCTACCACATCCAAGGAAGGTAGCAGGCACGCAAATTACCCAATCTTAGCACGGGTAGGTAGTGACAATAAATACCAATATCGGGCTCTATGAGTCTGGTAATTGGAATGAGTACAATCTAAATCTCTTAATAAGCATCCATTGGAGTCTGGTAATGTCTGGTACAGCATCCGGGGTAGATTTCAATGTGCCAGTAGGTATAATAGAGCGTGCTTTTAATGCTAAATAAGTAGTGTATATTAAGCTGTTGCATTTAAAAAGCTGCAGTCAGACTTAGGGTGGGTCGGCTGGTCTGCCTCATAGGGTGTACCGGTCTGCTCATCCCTACTGCTGTGCTCCTAGCCTTAATTGGTCGGTCATTCCTCCGGCACTATTACTTTGAAGAAATTAAAGTGCTCAAAGCAGGTCTACGCTTGTATACATTAGCATGGGATAACATCATAGGATTTTAATACTATTGTTTTGGCCTTCGGTATGTAATGATTAATAGGGATAGTTAGGTGCATTCGTATTTCATAGTTAGAGGTGAAATTCTTGGATTTATGAAAGATGAACAACTACGAAAGCATTTGCCAAGGATGTTTCCATTAGTCAAGAACAAAAGCTAGGGGCTCAAAGAAAATCAGATATCGTCCTAGTCTCAACCATAAAATGATGCCAACCAAGGATCGTCGGATGTTTCTTTTAGGACTCCACCAGTACCTTATGATAAATCAAAGTCTTTGGGTTATGGGGGGAGACTGGTCGTAGGGCTGAAACTTAAAGGAATTGACAGAAGGGCACCACCAGGAGTGGAGCCTGAGGCTTAATTTGACTCAACACGGGGAAACTTACTAGGTCCAAAGATAGTGAGGATTGACAGACTGAGAGCTCTTTCTTGATTCTATGTGTGGTGGTGCATGGCCATTCTTAGTTGGTAGAGCAATTTGTCTAGTTAATTCTGTTAACGAACGAGACTTCAGCCTGCTAACTAGCTACACGGAGGTGATCCTCCGTGGCTAGCTTCTTAGTGGGACTATGGCCTTTTCGGCCAAGGAAGTTTGAGACAATAAATGGTCTGTGATGCCTTTAGATGTTCTGGGCCGCACGCGCGCTACATTGATGTATTCAATGAGTCTATAGCCTTAGCGGACAGGCTCTAGTAATCTTTGAAATTTCATCGTGATGGGGATAGATCATTGCAATTGTTGGTTTTCAACGAGGAATTCTTAGTAAGCACAAGTCATCAGCTCGCGTTGACTATGTCCCTGCCCTTTATGCACACCGCCCGTCGTTCCTACAGATTGAATGGTCCGGTGAAGTGTTCGGATCGCGGCGACATGGGCGGTTCACTACCCGCGACGTCATAAGAAGTCCACTAAACCTTATCATTTAGATGAAGGAGAAGTCGTAACAAGGTTTCCGTAGGTGAACCTACGGAAGGATCATTGTCGAAACCTTCCTAGTAGAACGACCCGTGAATGAGTTGTAAACAAGCATCCTCAGCGATGGACCGGGCCCAAGTCCTCTGGAAAAGGGCATCGGA
>CP032253.1:33149013-33169013 GCA_005610355.1 Gossypioides kirkii | reverse complement strand
ACGAGAGAATTGTTTCTCTCTTGGTTCTTGAACGAACTTTCGAACTTGTCAAATATTTACGAGTTCTTTTATAACTTCGATTCTTGAGAGTATTCAAGACGATCCATTTCTTCAACCAATTTTTTGAACCTTTCATTCTCGAAAAATCATATCATTTGGTCAAAATAGTTTTTCATTTTGTTAACAACTTTTGGTCTTTGAATTAAAAACATACTTATGTGAGAATTATTTCTCTCTTTGTTCTTGGACGAACATTCGAACTTGTCAGACATTTACAAGTTCTTATATAACTTTGGTTCTTGAGAATATTCAAGATGATCCATTCCTTCGACCAATTTTCTGAACTTTCCATGCTCGGGAAATCACATCATTTGGTCTAAATAGTTTGTCATTTTATAAAAATCTTTTGGTCTTTTAATTAAAAAATTTTATATGTGGGAATTGTATCTCTCTTTGTCCTTGGATGAACTTCCGAACTTGTCAAACATTTACGAGTTCTTTTATAACTTCGATTCCTCTAAATATTCAATACGATCCATTCTTGTCAACAAATCTGTCTTTCTTTGTTTTCGTTTCAGATTACATTTGTTTAGAGCTTTAGGGTAGATCCTCGACTTGAAAACTTTACGATCCTCTTTCACCTTCATTTCGTATCATTTAGTATCAGATTTTGGGCATTTTGGGTGTTCTTCATTGCTTTCTACACTGATTTTGATGCGAGCACGAGTAGTGCGAGCTCTAATAATGTGAGCATGGACCTTGCGAGCTTGGAAGATGCGAGCACTCATGTTGATACGAGACAAAAGTGGAAGAGGATCGTAAAGTTGTCAAGTCGCGGATCTACCCTAAAAATCTAAACAAATGTAATCTTAGACCTCAGGAAATCGTCTCAACCAAATCTAGAAAATAAAAACACAAACAGATTTGTTAGAAGTTGATACGAAAGAATATGAAAGAGGATCATAAAGTTATCAAATCGCGGATCTACCCTAAATCTCTAGACAAATGTAATCTGAAACGAAAACAAAGAAAGACAAATTAATTGACAAGAAGAATAATCAAACGAAATTAAAATGAAAGAAAGATGAATGGCTAGTAATGGATCTAATAAAG
The DNA here is from genome assembly GCA_005610355.1 of Gossypioides kirkii. NCBI lineage: Eukaryota > Viridiplantae > Streptophyta > Magnoliopsida > Malvales > Malvaceae > Gossypioides > Gossypioides kirkii. Next base: position 33,167,900 of record CP032253.1, on the reverse strand, counting down.
AATGAAATTAGGGTTTCTTGGATGAAAGAAACCGTCCTTGGACCTCAAGAAAACGTCCCAACCAGATCTGGAAAACAAAAATACAAATAGATTCGTTAGAAGTGATTTAAAAGATAAAAGTAAACTGTTTAGGCAAGAATGACTGGAATAGCAAGAAAAGATTGGATCTCCTAATTTTTGATGTGTTTCTTGATGGATCAAGGTAGGAGAATGTCTCTCTTGAAGCAATTTCAACCAAGAACGAAAATAAACTAAATCAGTAACCCTAAACAGCAAGAAATAAACTAGATCAAACTAGAACGATAGATTAAAGATAGAAAAAAGAAGATAATGTCCTAAGAAGCCTTGGAAACAATAAGAATCCACAACTCCCTTCAATGGTTCTAATTTCCCCTCCAAGAAAGAGATCTTGGCAAGAAAAAGCTTGAAGATGATTCCTACAACCTGAAAGATTGTTAAAACAACTTCTAAAAAAAACTCAAGAGCAATTCTTGAAGAAAAACTCAAAGAGAATTATTATTAACTCAAAATAATCAAAATCAAGTGTCTTTTTTTACAATTCCAAGGCCTATATATAGGCAAGCTAAATAAATCTAAATAAAACTCTTAATTAAACTAGAACTCTAACTAATCTAAACAAGAAACTTTCTTATTGACATAAAACTCCTAAAAACTTAAAATACTTAATAATTATTAAAAATTCGGAATAAAAAATAACAATAAAATAATAAGAGCTGATAATACAATAGTCGGCTCATATATAATAAAAATTCTACCTAAAAACCGAACCCAATATGATTTAAACTCGAATTAAAAGCCCGAAACTCGTAATTCCCGTCATAATCACGTCCAAAAATTCTGCTTGCATAGTATTTATTAAAACGATCATAACTTGAGTTCCTGAACTTGAAATCAAGTGATTCAAAGTGAGTTTTGAAGATAAGAGATAGATCTTCAAAATCCATGCAGACATGTCAACCCATAAATTCCTAGATCCCATCCAAAAAGTCATCGCAAGCCTGCTGATTTTCCTAACTTGAAATTGGCAGCTTTGGTTTCTTGGACCAAGATTTCCAAGATTTGAAATCTTGATTTTCTTGATTCTTGAAATTGTTTGGAATGGAAAAATTGGACCAATATTCTGTTTCTTGATTTTCTTGAAAACAAGAAAGTGAATCTTGATTTTCTTTTTCGGTCGTGGGCACATCTAGGGCCTTGGTAATGAAATCTTGGATGGTCCCATTCAATCTTACTTGAATTTGCTTGGCCTTCGACCTCATTATTGGGCCTTGAGAAAATTTAATCCCATCACATTCACAGTCCTGAATTTGGTCCTTGCGACTCGTATCAAACACTCATGTCGCAGATACTCACAGCGCGAACACTGATGCTGCGAACACTTGCATTGCGAGCATGGAGAATGGGCGAGCTTCACACGATTCAATCGAGCTACCTAGAGGACCAATCACGTGAGCAAAAGCCAAGAAATTCAATCAGGCTATCATAGGTTTAATTAAACGAATTTGGGAAGACACTTCATGCATTCCATGCATTTCCTACAACCCGTCATGCATTCCAAGCAATGTGCTGCACATTTAACTTTAATTTTAATCTAATTAAGTTGCTGGAAAATAAAGAATTAACCATTTAGTCTATGTCTTAATTATGTTTTGTGTTATTTTGATAAGTCTTTAAATGTGTCCTAAGTTAGTTGTTAGTTTTAGTCAAAATTTGCTGCCAATTTAATGTGTCCTAATCAACATGTTTATTATGATGTAGGAATGTCCATGGCTGGCTAACACAAGCTTTTAATGCACCTACCAACATTTAAAGTGACGAAAACACCTCTTCGAAAGGGCATTTCGAGATCAGCAAAGGAATTCATTGTTCTCTTCATGCATGGTTGATTCGGTTCATCAAAGGTCTCAAGGTACTTAAATGCTGAAAGGTTGATCATGGGAACATGGAAAGAGGCTGTTCGGGTTACTCAAAAGTCATTAATGCACCGCCCACATTTAATCCAAGTGCTTGAGAAATTTCAGTAGAATTTAAACACACTTCTTCCTAGCAAACCAAGCACTAAATTCAACCAACTATTTCATTAAAGCAGCCACCACATTAACTTAAAGTGCATGGGGAATATTGGACAAATTTATGGTGTAATTTTGATTAGTTATCTCATGTCTTTTTAGCTGGTAATTTGTAAGCCTATAAATATGAGTCCTTACAACCAAATTCAAGCCTATCCAACTATATCCCTTGCATATCCCTTGCATATCAATTTCATCCACCATCCCAAAGCCTGTCATTTCCATTTCTGACCTTCTCAAACCCATTACAAACGATACTTCTTAATTTCGATGGGGAACTCACACAACTTGTAATCATCCCTCGAGGACGAGCTCGCATAATTTGGTATCAGAGCTAGCTAAATTAAGTAAGTACTCGACGTTCTTATCTCTCCCGGATTAGCATTAAAAATAAAGAAAATTTGAAAAAAAATTACAACAGATTTGAATCCCAAGCTCAAAATACAAAGGGAGATTCAAAATTTGTATATAAAAAAAAGAAGGATAAGAAGAAGAGCTAGTTGAAAGTGTGCAATTCCCGATTATAAGTTTTCATTTCTATAACAGTTTCAGCCACACTTCTATCTTCATTTGAAGCCTTCCCTATCACCTAACCATCATTCCCACCTTACCTTATATTTGAAACCGATACTACGAGATTTGTTGTATAAGTCTAAGGAAGTCACATAAGAACTTTGAGTAAGCAAAGAGTAGTAAAAGGCAAGAGTGTGAAAGAGCATTAGAGAAGATTAAAAGCCAAAAACGAGTGCAAACATGAGTGGAGCGATTTCATTGTGAGTGGCTCGTGAGGATTTGTATTTGGTAAGGTACTCATATACTTTTAATCAAAATCTTTTGTTACTAATCTCATCTGTTTTGAAGAAAACACCATGTCTCGAACTCCCGAAAGAAATAATGATAACTAATATTGGGTCATTCTATAATATGAGACAAGTTAGTTTTACCCTACTGATGGTCGCGTCGCAATAGTAATTCAACCTAGTACGAGAGGAACTGTTGATTCGCACAATTGGTCATCGCGCTTAGTTAAAAAGCTAGTGGCGCGAAGCTACCGTGCGCTGGATTATGACTGAATGCCTCTAAGTAAGAATCTGATCTAGAAGTGACACACGCGCCCGTCACTTGATTGCTGACCCGCAGTAGAGGCCTCTGGCCCCCAAGGGCACATCTCGTAGGAGCAATGATCGTGACAAACAAGTCGCGGCCACCTCCTTGGAGCGTAATTCCCACAGAGCGGCTGGTAGAATCCTTTGCAAACGACTTAAATACGCGACGGGGTATTGTAAGTGGCAGAGTGGCCTTTCTACCACGATCCATTGAGATTCAGCCCTTTGTCACTTCGATTCGTCCCTCCCCTCCCTGATCCAATACCGTTTGCTTTTTTTACAAAACATGACCCTGGGGTCCAAAGTGGGGGACTTGGTGGCACAGAGTTACCACTATGTTATGCCGCCCCCACAGGAAAACATAGCACAATGGGGCCTTGGTGGTACAAGCTCCCACCAATGATCGATTCAAGGCACTTGTTTAATTTTTCTGATACGCCATGTCAATTTTATGGAGGACCAAAACTCAAGAAGCTCTTCGCCCTAAATATACGGATTTATCTAAGTACTTGCAATGCCCGTAAATTTCCTAAGTACTTGGGGTGGGCGTTCGATCGAATCGAGTGAAAATATTCTGAGTTCTCATGTCATATTTTGTCAAGTACTTGAAAACTATTGTTTTGGTATTTGCTACTCGTATGTTAGCACATAAATTTGTAGCCTTATATATTTGAAATTGTTTTAAAGGTGTAACTAATTCCATATTAGAGCACATTATTAAATATTTTGAATAATTTTTCTAAGCAAAATTATTATTATTATTATTAAATTTGAAGGATTTTAAATTTGAAAAAAATTCAAATGTATATTTAATTCCATTATTATAATTATTATTATTATTAACTTTTAAAATAATTTTTTAAATATTACTTAGCATAACTATAATAATTTTAACTTTCTTTAATTTTTTAATAATATTTTAGAAATTTTATATTTTGAATTTTAAAAATTATTTTTAGCTCTGTCGGACACCATCGGCATGTTGGTGCTCTAGATGTGCTGGATCATCGGACATAATCAAACACCATCGAGAAGCATCGGCACCTTGATGCCTTGGATGTGCAGGAGCATCAGACACTATCGGTAACTTAGGCTGGTGGTGGTGCGGGACCATCGAGAAGCATCGATACCTTGGTGCCTTGGATGTGCGAGAGCATTAGACACCATCGGTAACTTAGGCCGTTGGTGGTGCAGGACCATCGGGAACCATCGGCACCTTGGTGCTTTAGATGTCTGAGAGTATTGGACACCATCGGTAACTTAGGTCGGTGGTGGTGCAGGACCATCGAGAAGCATCGGTACCTTGGTGCCTTGGATGTGCAAAAGCATCAGACACCATCGGTAACTTAGGCCAATGGTCGTGCGGGACAATCGGGAAGCCTCAGCACCTTGGTGCCTTGGATGTACGGGAGCATCGAACACGATCGGTAACTTAGGCCGATGGTGATGTGGGACCATCAGCATCTTTGTGCCTTGGATGTTCGAGAGAATCGAACACCATCGGTAACATAGAACGATGGTGGTGCGGGACCATCAGAAAATATCGGTGCCTTGGATGTGCGGGAGCATCAGACACCATCGGTAACTTAGGCCAATGGTGGTACGGGACCATCGAAAACCATCGACACCTTGGTGCTTTGGATGTGCGAGAGCATCAGACACCATCGGTAACTTAGGCTGATGGTGGTTCGGGACCATCGAGAAGCATCAACACCTTGATGCCTTGCATGTGTGGGAGCATGGGACACCATCGGCCTAAAAAAAGTGCGGGACCATCGGTAACTTGGCACCAAAAGAAAAGTGTCCCTGTTTCAGACGTAATAATGTTTCCTGGTAGCACATCGATAAAGTTTTTTTAGCTCTTTAGGGGTGGAGTGATCGTGAGGGACTAGACTCGGGGTTGTGAAGGGCACTTCCCATGCCCATCCCATTTCTCCACATCGGAGCTCCTCACCGTCGGTTAAGTTCCCAGTGGTGCTTCGGTGATCCATCTCAGAAAACGTCTGGCAACTATTCCAGTGAACTTCCGGCGAGGCATCTCGAAACATAAAAAATGACGTGACGAGTCCCTCCCCCTTCCCAAAGCTACGGATATCATTACATGTTCATTTGCCTATGAATGAATCGTCCCAGTCCCTCCTCTCTTGTAATAAGATCCTCCGCCACCTTGAGGTATTGGTGGTCTCCTTTATCTCCTCCACCAACTCGGCCTTGGTAGCCTCGCTTGTCGCTTCAAGGGAATTATCCTGTTGGTCTAACTTCTCATACAAGTCGTCATGAAGTCCTTGAACCGCAAGCATGACTTCTTCTTTAAGAGAATCCACTCTCTCGAAGTATGGTTCTGTCTCCTCTTGGGCCTCCTTGACTTCCTTCATGGAATCTTCAAGTCTAGCGACCCTCCATTCCAAGGATAAAATGATGTCTCTAGAACTGTCTCTCTCTTTCTTCTCAGCAACAGCACGAGTCTCTCCTTCAGTTCTTGGGGCCTCTTTTGAGTTTTGTGGTGCCATCTTTCTCACTCGAACAGGCTCGGATACCACTTGTACATCCCTAAAAACTTAATACTTGGAGCGTGCGGCCTTAGACGCTTTTTGATCAAAACAACGCCTAAGTAAGCCTGAAACTTATCAAAGCTAAAGTGCTTAGGTCCTCGCAGAAGCGAAAGAACTCTAAAAGAAAAGGCAAACAAATGACAAGGAAGAAATTTGAGTGAATGCTCTGTGTATTCCTGAAAAATGAAGTGTGAAAATGAGGTGAGGGCAAGCCTCTATTTATAGTTGAAGCCTCCTACATCCAACGGCTAAGATTAAAGTACATCAACGGTGGAGATACAATGATATTTATAATATCCCTTAATCTAAGGAAATCTAGTCAAACATTCCTAAGATAAGAGATTACAATGGATATGGAAAAATCAAAAGAGAATATGCTTGATTATGTGCTACTTGCCATATCTAATTTGTAAGGCTCTTCAATCCCAAGGGTTGGGCCAATTCGGATGGGTGGTGATAGGCTCAAGATGCTGTCGAGTGCTTCATGGGCACCTTGGTATGTGCTGGTCTCGAGCCTTAGTGTGCAATCCGTGATAAAATATATGGGCTCGAGCTTGGCTTACTCGTTTCCTTCATCATAGGGGAGCTTTGTGATTCCCAAGTCGGTAACCACTCGATGCCTTGGCCTTGCCAAGCTTGAGCCTATAATCGATATTTCCCGTGACCCCAACACCAAGTCCCTTCGATGGCAACGGCTCGTTGGGGGTGTAAGTTGAGATTGCAGGCTCGATCTTAGCTTGCTCAAGGTTCGAGTAGGTTCTCATGCCAAGCGATTGTGGTGTGCCCTCATTTATTATTTCTTTCACTCCCCTATCAATTCGTTGGTTGGGTGGGTTGTAGATTGGTGTCTGTGGGTTTTAGTACTAGTTCTCATTAGGCATATGAGTGGTGTTTTGATTGTGTGTATTGGTAAGCTCCGTGCTGTTTGCATCAAACTGTCGAGCCACACATCACTTCATTACCTCCCTTTGCTGTCATTGAACTCAAGGGGTGTGATCGGTATCCTGTGTTGGGTACCTAAGCAAATGGAAATATGTACGTGTTACCGTCACTTCCCCATCTTATGCCCTTCAGGGTGCATGGTAGACCTCAACCGTGCCTTGTGTTTTGAGTGTGCCCTCTCGAATCAGTGTGGCCATGTCGGTGCATTGGTGCTCGATTGTGCTTTTAGATTCAGAATTTTTTGTGAGAGCAGGTTTTTGGCCCTTATCTCTCAATGCCAACATATTTTGTCTCTCGACACAGACGACGGTCAGGCTCTGTTATGACCCTTTCATTGCTCAAGTGGCATGTTGAGGGCCATGGAGTGTCGGCGTCATGGAGGAATGCTACCTGGTTGATCCTGCCAGTAGTCATATGCTTGTCTCAAAGATTAAGCCATGCATGTGTAAGTATAAACAAATTCAGACTGTGAAACTGCGAATGGCTCATTAAATCAGTTATAGTTTGTTTGATGGTATTTACAACTTGGATAACCGTAGTAATTTTAGAGCTAATACGTGTAACAAACCCCGACTTTTGGAAGGGATGCATTTATTAGATAAAAGGTCGACGAGGGCTTTACCCATTGCTTTGATGATTCATGATAACTTGATGGATCGCACGGCCTTTGTGTTGTTGACGCATCATTCAAATTTCTACCCTATCAACTTTCGATGATAGGATAATGGCCTACTATGGTGGTGAAGGGTGACGGAGAATTAGGATTCAATTCCAAAGAGGGAGCCTGAGAAACAGCTACCACATCCAAGGAAGGCAGCAAGCGCGCAAATTACCCAATCCTGACACGGGGAGGTAGTAACAATAAATAATAATACCAGGCTCTATGAGTCTGGTAATTGGAATGAGTACAATCTAAATCCCTTAACAAGGATCCATTGGAGGGAAAGTCTGGTGCCAACAGCCGTGGTAATTCCAGCTCCAATAGCATATATTTAAGTTGTTACAGTTAAAAAGCTCATAGATAGACATAGGGGTGGGTCGACCGATCCATCTCACAGTGAGCACCGGTCTGCTCATCCCTACTATCGGCGATGTACTCCTAGCCTTAATTAGTCGGGTTGTTCTTTTGGCACTGTTACTTTGAAGAAATTAGAGTGCTCAAAGCAAGCCTACGCTTGTATACATTAGCATGGGATAACATCATAGAATTTCGATCCTATTATGTTGGCCTTCAGGATTGAAGTAATGATTAACAGGCACAGTCGGGGGTATTCGTATTCATATTAGAGGTGAAATTCTTAGATTTATAAAAGACAAACAACTGCGAAAGCATTTGCTAAGGATGTTTTCATTAATCAAGAACAAAAGTTGAGGGCTCGAAGATGATCAGATACCGTCCTAGTCTCAACCATAAACGATGCTGACCAGGGATCGACGGATGTTACTTTTAGGACTCCACCGGTAGCTTATGAGAAATCAAAGTCTTTGGGTTTAGAGGGAGTATGGTTATAAGGGAAGTCGACAAAATGGATTAGCTCTGAGGGCTGAGCATGGGGGTCCTAGTCCCGAACTCGTTGGCTATTGGTGCATTGCTCGAGCCGTTCTCGTGGTAAGATTGGTTACCGTGTACCGACTGAGGGACAGATTCAGAATGGCTCCCTCGGGGGCCTTCCTCGGGTGACGAACAATCGACTCAGAATTGGTACGGATAAGGGGAATCTGATTGTTTAATTAAAACTAAGCATTGTGATAGTCCTTGCGAATGCTCACGTAATGTGATTTCTGCCCAGTGCTCTGAATGTCAAAGTGAAGAAATTCAACCAAGCGCGGGTAAACGGTGGGAGTAACTATGACTCTCTTAAGGTAGCCAAATGCCTTATCATCTAATTAGTGACGCACATGAATGGATTAATGAGATTCCCACTGTCCCTGTCTACTATCCAGTGAAACCACAACCAAAGGAACAGGCTTGGCAGAATCAGCGGGGAAAGAAGACCCTGTTGAGCTTGACTCTAGTTCGACTTTGTGAAATGACTTGATAGGTGTAGGATAAGTGGGAGCTCTCGGGTAAAATTGAAATACCGCTACTTTTAACGTTATTTTACTTATTTCGTGAATCGGAGGCGGGGTACGACCTCTTTTTTTGGACCTAAGGCTGACTTCGATCGATCGATCTGGGCGGAAGACATTGTCAGGTGGGGAGTTTGGCTAAGGCGGCACATCTGTTAAAAGATAACGGTGGTGTCCTAACATGAGCTCAATAAGAACAGAATCTCGTGTGGAACAAAAGGGTAAAAGCTTGTTTGATTCTAATTTCTAGTACGAATACAAACCGAGAAAGTGTGCCTATCGATCCTTTAGACATTCGAAATTTGAAGCCAGAGGTGTCAAAAAAGTTACCACAGGGATAACTAGCTTGTGGCAACCAAGCATTCATAGCGATGTTGCTTTTTGATCCTTTGATGTCTGCTCTTCCTATCATTGTGAAGCAGAATTCACCAAGTGTTGGATTGTTCACCCACCAATAGGGAATGTGAGCTGGGTTTAGACCGTCGTGAGAAAGGTTAGTTTTACCCTACTGATGTTCACGTCGCAATAGTAATTCAACCTAGTATGAGAGGAACCGTTGATTCGCACAAGTGGTCATCGCGCTTGGTTGAAAAGCCAGTGGCGCGAACCTATCGTGCGCTGGATTATGACTGAATGCATATAAGTCAAAATTTGGGCTAGAAGCGACGCACGCGCCCGTCGCCCGATTGTCGACCCGTAGTAGGGGCTAGAGGGCACGTGTTAGGTGCAGCGATCGCGGTGGACAAGTCACGACCGACTCTTTGAAGCATAATTCCCATCGAGCGGCGGGTAGAATCCTTTGCAGATGACTTAAATACGCGACGAGGTATTGTAAGTGACAGAGTGGCCTTGTTACCACGATCCACTAAGATTCAGCCCTTTGTCGCTTCGATTCATCCCTCCCCTCCTCGATCTAATATCGTCTCCCTTTTTTCAAAAACACGATCTTGGGGTCCAAAGTGGGGGACTTGGTGGCACGAAGTTACACTATGTTATGCCGCCCCCACGAAAAACATGGCACAATGAGGCCTTGGTGGTGCGAGCTCCCACCAACGATCGATTCAAGGCACTTGTTTACTTTTTCTATCGTGCCATGTCAATTTTATTTGATGGTATTTACTACTCAGATAACCGTAGTAATTTTAGAGCTAATTCATGCAACAAACCCTAACTTCTAGAAGGGATGTACTAGAAGGGATGTATTTATTAGATAAAAGGTCGACACAGGCTTTACCCATTGCTCTGATGATTCATGGTAACTCAACGGATCGCACAACCTTTGTACCAACGACGCATCATTCAAATTTCTGCCCTATCAACTTTCGATGGTAGGATAGTGGCCTACTATCGTGGTGACGGGTGACGGAGAATTAGGGTTCGATTTCGGAGAGGGAGCCTGAGAAACGGCTACCACAATTAAGGAAGGTAGCAGGCGCGCAAATTACCCAATTTTGACATGGGGTGGTAGTGACAATAAATAACAATACCAGGCAGTATGAATCTGGTAATTGGAATGAGTACAATCTAAAAATAAATAAATATCTCAGTAGCATCGGTGCTAACAAAAAGTATCCCTATTTCAGACATGTGTGGAAGCATCAGACACCATCAACAACTTAAGCCGATGATGATACGAGATCATCGGGAAGCATCAGCACCTTAGTGCCTTGGATTTCCAAGACCACTAGACACCATCGGTAACTTAGGCCGATGGTGGTGTGGGACCATCGGGAAGCATCTACACCTTGGTGCCTTGGATGTGCGTGAGCATCGGACACCATCCGTAACTTAGGCTGATGGTGGTGTGGGACCATCGAGAGCCATCGGTACCTTTGTGCCTTAGATGTGCGAGAGAATCAGACATCATCGATAACTTAAGTCAATGGTGGTGCGGGACCATCGGGCAGTATCAGCACCTTTGTGCTTGGATGTACGGGAGCATCGAACACCATCGGTAACTTAGGCCAATGATGGTGCGAAACCATCGAGAACCATTAGCACCTTGGTGCCTCAGATGTGCGAGAGCATCGGACACCATCGGTAACTTAGGTCGATGTTGGTGCGGGACCATCGGCACCTTGGTGCCTTCGATGTGCGGGAACATCAGACACCATCAGTATCTTAGGCCGCCGGTGGTGCGGGACCATCAAGAAGCATCGGTACTTTGGTGCCTTGGATGTGCAGGAGCATTAAGCACCATCGATAACTGAGGCCAATGTTGGTGAGGTAGCGTCGGGCATAAAAAAAGTATCCCTGTTTCAGACATGCCGATGTACGGCACTATTGAGAAGCATCGACACCTTGGTGTCTTGGATGTGCGGGAGCATCGAACACCATCGAAAACTTAGGTCGAGGGTGGTGTGAAACCATTGAGAAGCATCGACACCTTGGTACCTTGCATGTGCTGGAGAATGGGACACCATCGGGATAAAAAAATTGCAAGACCATCGATAACTTGACACCAAAAAAAAGTGTTCCAATTTCAAACGTAATAACATTTCCTGGTAGCACATCTATAAAGTGTTTTTAGCTCTTTAGGGGGAGTGATCGTGAGGGACCAGACCTAAGGGTTGTCAAGGGCACTTCCCATGCCTATCCCATGCCCGAACATCGAAGCCCCCCACCACCTATTAGGTTCCCGATGGTGCTCCGATGAGCCATCCTGGCAAACGTTCGGCGACAATTCTAGTGAACTTCCAACGAGGCATCCTAGAACATAAAAAATGACACGACGAGTCCCTCCCCCTTCCCAAAGCTATGGATATCGTTACATGTTCATTCGCCTATGAATGAATTCTCCTGGTCCCTCCCCTCTTGCAACAAGATCTTTCGCCACCTTGAGACATCGATAGAGCAGGAGCCTCGTACACCACCGATAACGTAGGTCATTGGTTGTATGGGTCCATCGGGTAGTAACGACACATTGGCGCCCTTGATGTACGGGAGCCACGGACACCATCGCTGACCTAGGCCCTTAGCTGTGCGAGAGCGTTGAGCACCACCTGTAGCTTAGGACCCGGTTGGTCGGTAGCATCGATGCTAAAAAAGGTGTCCCTATTTCAGACATGTGCAAAAGCATCGAACACCATTACTAACTTAGGTCCATGGTGGTGCGGTATCATTGAGAAGCATCGACACTGTAGTGCCTTGGATGTGCAGAAGCATCGAACACCATCAATAACTTAGGCCGGTGGTGGTGCGAGACCATCGGGAAACATCGGCACCTTGATGCCTTGGATGTGCGGGAGCATCAAACACCATCGATTACATAGGCCAATGATGGTGCGGTAGCGTCGGGCTTAAAAAAACGTGTCCCTATTTCAGACATGCAGATGTTTGTGCAGAACCATCGAGAAGCACTGGCACCTTGATGCCTTGGATGTGTAGGAGCATCAATAAGCATCGGTAGCTTGGTACCCTATTTGTGCGGGAGCATTGGACAACATCGGCACCTTGGTGTCTTGGTTGTGTGGGGGCATCAAACACCACCGATAACTTAAGTTGATGATGGTACGGGACCATCGGAAAGCATCGGTACCTTAGTGCCTTGGATGTGCGGGAGCATCGGACACCATCGGTAACTTAAGTCGATGGTGGTACGCGACCATAGGGCGATATCGGCACCTTGGTGCCTTGGATGTGCTGGAGCATCGGACACCATCGGTAACTTAAGTGGATGATGGTACGAGACCATCGGGAAGCATCGATACCTTGGTGCCTTGCATGTGCGTGAGCATCGGACACCATCGGTAACTTAGGTCGATTGATATGGCCATGGTCCGACACTCACCAAGTGCTAACAAGGAACCTTTGGAGCTGCCCTTAGGACCTATAAGTCGAGCACGAGCCAAGCGTTTCAAGTAGGCTATTTCAGCTCTAATTGATCGACCGTGGGGAGAAACCGTTGCGGGGCTTATCGATCAATCTCTGACAAGTCAACTAAGTACATGTATGGATGGCTTGAATATGGTGTGCTGTTGATTGAAATGCTCCAAGCACCTCTTCGTGTATGCCAAGAGCCATTGAGCTGCTGATTTGTCTTTCCAAAGCTGTCCATTTAGTTGCTTAAGTGCTTTCACATTTGCTGGAGGCTCCTTTCACACTCATGGCTGTTCAAATTCGTGTGTTCACACTCCAAGGCTGTTGAAGTATCCCAAACTGCCATTTAAAGTCCAAGACTCTCCAAATATTCAAGGCAACCCCTTAAAAGCTTTTCACACCTCTTGGCTGAATCTAGCCTAGTCTATTCAGCTCCATTTAGCTCCATTCAGCTCCTTACTTAATTTCATTTAATTTAAGCTAATTGGAAACATCAAGGGACTTGTCTAATGGCATCACCAATGCTAGAGAAGGTTCAAGGAAGTTTTCAGCTCCATTAAACTGTACACATGCTGCCCATTCGACTCCCTAAGTGTTTATTCAGCTATCCATGTAATTAAGCTATAAATACAAAGCTCTTTAGTTGTATTACAGACTTTTTGATACTTTGATGAATTTTGGTATCTTAGTGAGTTTATTCAACTCTTAATTTTCGTTTAAGACTCAAGTTGACTTATCTAGCTTGTTAGTGGCGTCATCCTTGTTTCTTTGAACTTATCACTCTTAAACCGAGTGTGCCGTTCACCTTTGATACCTTTGGTTCTTATCTCTTCATAGATAGTGGATCAAGATCCTTTCTATCACCCTTCCATCACCTTAAGTGTCTTATAAGTCTCGCGCCAATACTCCTTCATAGTATTGGTTCATTCTTGACCTTAAGTTTACTTATCCATTTTAACTTCTGTCTTTGCCTTGCTTCATTTCATCCCTAGTCGAACTATATCCATACTTAGCTGAATTCCCTCAAACTCAAACTCAGAACGATACTTCTTCATTTAACGATCGAGCACAACTACGACTCGAATACCTTCATAAAACTCGAGATCGTATCATTTGGTATCAGAGCTAGCTAAAATCGAGGAGTACAAACGTTCGAGCATTCCCGAAGTAAGTTCTTCAAAAAAAATTTGTGAAAAAAAATCCATGGAAAAAAAAAGAGAATAGATAGCATATTAGAAGTGCAAAGTTTTAAAAAAATTAAAAAAAGAGTTTCAGAAGTATAAAAAAATAAAAGGCTTGTTTGTAATAGTGATTGTTTTCCTGATTTTAACAAATTTCCTATACAACCTATTTCGCCACACTTCAAAAAAAAAACCATTCTTTTTCTTTCAGCCTACCTATTACCAAAGACATCATTTACATTTGCACACCTTTGAAGTCAACCCTTAGACTAGCTTATAAGTCTAAACGAGTTGTTTTACAAACTTTGAAAGAAGAATTGAGTGGTAAAAGGGACAAGAGTGGTGAGCTCATTAAAGAGTAGAAAAAGCCAAAATATTGAGTGCATACACGAGGGGAGTGTCATTTATTTTTTTCTTTGCGAGTGAATTATGAGAATTTGTGGTAAGGATTTAAATATCATGTCTCGAAGCCCGGAAAGAAACGCGGCGAAAGGAGGTTGTTTACGACCTGGTCGAAATGTTGCGGTTGGTGGAGGAGTACCAGATTTGACGCTCCAAGCCCTTATGCGTGAGATGGAGTGCATGATTGATCGAAAGCTAGAGCCCATACAAGAATGATTAGACCGAGTCGAAGAGATGGGCCAGCGAGAGAGAACTCCCCAAAGTCCATGAAGGGAGCGAGGCCGTCCAAGGTTCAATCAAAATGATCTATATGATCCAAGCGATGTGGAGAGCGACCAAGCGTCGAATCAAAGAGAAAGGTGAAAAGGCCAAAGAAACTGAGGTCCTCTAGAGTGAGAACGAGTGGACGACAATTTGAAGAATATAAAGTTATCCATTCCACCATTCCAAGGTAGATCGAATCTAGAGGCATACCTTAATGGGAGAAGAAGATTGAATTGGTTTTCGAGTGCCACAATTACTCGAAAACTAAGAAAGTGAAGTTGGTAGCAATCGAGTTTTTCGACTATGCCATGATCTGGTGGGATCAATTAACTACAAGTAGAAGAAGGAATAGTGATCGACCAATATCCACTTGGGCCAAAATGAAGGCTGTGATGCATAAGCGCTTCATTCCATCCTACTATCACCGAGAGCTCTACCAAAAGCTCCAAAACCTTATTCAAGGCATTAGGAGCGTGGAAGACTATTTTAAAGAAATGGGATTGCCATAATATGTGCGGATGTGGAACAAGATCAAGAGGCAACCATGGCCAGATTTTTAGTCGGACTCAACTGAGATATTGCCAACATTATGGAACTTTAACACTACGTTGAAGTAGTTGACATGGTGCACATGGCCATCAAGGTGGAGAAGTAACTTAAGCGCAAAGGCTTCGTTCGAGGCTATTCCAACCCCAATGCCTCAAAATGGGGCCAAGGCACTAGCAAGAAAGATCCACCAAGCCATGCCAAGGAGCAAATTGTGCCAGCAAAGCTGAACAAACCTATGGGTGAATCTAGCAAAGTCAAGGTCGAATCATTCCCCAATCGATCAAGGGACATAAAATGTTTTAAATGCCTTGGGAGGGTCCATATCGCCAGCCAATGTCCTAACCGAAGTAACATGGTGGTTCGTGCAAACGAAGAGATTGAGTCGGAGGAAGAGAATGGAGAAGAACCCGATGCCGCCACTGATGAGGAGGAGGAATTAGAGTATGCTGTTGATGGCGAAATCCTTGTCATCAAAAGGAGCCTAAGTCTTCAAAATATGGAGAACGAGCAGCAAAGAGAAAATATCTTTCACACCCGATGCCAAGTACAAGGTAAAGTATGTTGCATTATTATTGATGGTGGGAGTTGCACCAATGTGGCCAGCACTTTGATGGTGGAAAAATTGGGATTGCCAACAACTAACCACCCCCATCCCTACAAGCTTTAATGGCTTAATGATGGTGGCGAGTTGAAGGTGACCAAACAAGTGCTCGTGGCATTTTCGATTGGAAAGTATACGGATAAAGTCCTATGTGATGTGGTTCCCATGCATTCTGGACACTTGTTGCTAGGATGACCATGGCAATTTGATAGGCGAGTTATTCATGATGGTTATACCAACCGGTATACTTTCAAATGTTTGGGTGAAAATGTAACTTTGGCTCCCTTGATGCCAAAACAAGTATATGAAGACCAAATCAAATTGAAAAATTCTGTTGATCAAGCGAGGGAAAAAGAAAAGAGTGAGAATGAAAAAGAAAAGAAAATTTAAAAAAGAAAGGAAAAATGAGAGAAAAAAGAAAAGAAAGTGAAAAGAAAGAGAGAAAAGAAAAAGATGAAAAGGAAGAAAAAAAGATAGAAAAATTAAATGTGTATGCAAAAGAGAGAGAGTTTCAAAAATCCTATTTGATGAAATAGCCAATCTTTGTGTTTATGTACAAGGAAAACTTTTTGAATACTAATGACTTGGTTGAAAATCTCCCTTCTTCTGTTGTGTCTCTTTTGCTGGACTTCAATGATGTCTTCCTGGAAGAAGTCCCTAGTGGGTTGCCACCCATCCGAGGGATTGAGCACCAAATCGATTTTGTTCCTGGAGCCGTCATTCCTAATTGGCCAGCTTATCGGAGCAACCCTGGGGAAACCAAAGAGTTACAAAGGCAAGTTAACGAACTTATGGAAAAGGGTTACATCCACAAAAGCCTTAGCCCGTGCTCTGTGCCTATGTTGCTAGTGCCAAAGAAGGACAGAACTTGGCGCATGTGTGTTGACTGCCGTGCGGTGAACAAAATAACAATCAAGTATAGGCATCCTATACCGCATTTAGATGACATGCTTGATGAGTTGAGTGGTGCTAATTTATTTTCTAAAATTGATCTTAAAAGTGGATATCACCAGATTCGGATGCGTGAAGGTGACGAGTGGGAGATCGCTTTTAAAACTAAATACAGTTTGTATGAATGGTTGGTCATGCCATTTGGCCTAACCAATAGTACATTTATGTGCCTTATGAATTATGTTTTGCGGGCCTTTATTGGTAAGTTTTGCGTTGTGTATTTTGATGATATCCTTGTCTATAGCAAGACTTTGGATGAACATTTGTTGCATCTTAAATCTGTTTTGGAGGTTCTTCGAAAGGAAACCTTGTATGCAAACCTTAAGAAATGCACATTCTGTACTAACAAAGTTATCTTCTTAGGTTTTTTGGTCAGCTTGGATGGACTCGAGGTGGTCCAAGAAAATGTTAAGGCAATTCGAGATTAGCCTAGACCGACGAGCATAAGCCAAGTGAGGAGCTTCCATGGCTTGGCGAGCTTCTATAGGCGTTTCGTACTAAATTTCAGCACCTTGGCCGCACCTTTGACAAGTGTGATCAAGAAGACTTCAACCTTTCAATGGAACGAAGAACAACAGAAAGCCTTTAACTCCATTAAAGATTGTCTTACTAATGCACCTTTGCTTGTTTTGCCTAACTTTTCTAAAATATTTGAAATCGAATTTGATGCCTTAAGTGTAGGAATCGGAGCCGTTCTAACTCAAGATGGGAGGCCCATTGCATACTTTAGTGAGAAACTAAATGGAGCCACGTTGACCTACCCGATCTACGATAAGGAGATGTATGCACTCATTCGAGCCTTAGAGACTTGGCAGCACTACTTGTGGCACAAGGAGTTTGTAATTTACTCAAATCATGAGGCGTTGAAGCACCTCAATGGCCAAAACAAGCTGAATAAGCGCCATGCCAAGTGGGTAGAGTATTTAGAATATATTCCTTATGTTATAAAATATAAGAAAGGTAAGGAAAATATCGTGGCTGATGCACTTTTGAGGAGGTATACTCTTTTGTCTTACTTAGATTCAAAATTGCTTGGATTTACGTTTTTGAAAGAATTGTATGCTTCTAATGCTGATTTTGGTAAGTTGTATGCTTCTTGTGAAAATGTTGCTATTGACAAGTTCTTTAGGTACGAAGGTTTCCTCTTTAGAGAAGGCAAGCTTTGCATTTCGCAAAGTTCCATTCGGGACTTATTGGTTAACGAGGCACATAGTGGGGGTCTTATGGGCCATTTTTTGCGTGGGGAAAATCTTGACAATGTTTCAAGAGCATTTGTTTTGGCCGAGGATGAAAAGGGATGTCGAGAGAGTTTGTGCCTGATGCATGACATGCAAGAAAGCAAAATCAAAGACAAAGCTACATGGGCTATACACGCCACTACCAATACCCGAAGAGCCTTAGGTTGACATTTCCATAGACTTTGTCCTTGGACTACCTAGAACTAAAACCAGAAAGGATTCAATTTTTGTTGTTGTAGATAGATTTTCTAAGATGTCTCATTTTATAGCTTGCTTAAAAACTGACGATGCTGTTCATATTCCTAATTTATTCTTTAGGGAAATCGTTCGATTGCATGGCATTTCGAGAACCATCGTATCTGATCGGGACACGAAATTTCTTAGTCATTTTTGGAGGTCGTTGTGGGGAAAACTTGGAATGAAGCTACTGTTCTCAACCACTTGCCACCCCCAAATGGATGGCCAAACGGAGGTGGTAAATCGTGTTTTGTCAACCTTGTTGCAAGCTATCATCCAAAAAAATCTAAAGTCGTGGGAGGAGTGTTTGCCATACATCGAGTTTGCTTACAATCGATCCATTCATTCAGTAACAAAACACTCACCTTTTGAAATTGTCTATGGTTTTAATCTCTTGACTCCATTAGACTTAGTTCCTTTGCCTAACAATCAACTTATTCATGTAGATGCTAACGGAAGCCTGAGTACGTGAAGCAGCTACATCAAAAAGTGAGGAGTTACGATCTTTCCTTGGTGACGGATCCGAATGGATGAGAAGAAGATACAAGCTATTGTGGATTGGGAAGCACCAACCAAGGTGACGGAGTTACGATCTTTCCTTGGGTTGGCGAATTATTACCGACGCTTTATTGAAGGCTATTCAAAGATCACCGCACCCTTGACAGACTTATTGAAGAAGGGTAAGGTAAGGGATTGGGACCCCAAATGTGAGGCAACCTTTAATCAAGTGAAGGAATCAATTATGAGGGAGCCTATTCTTGCCTTGTCGGACTATTCCAAGCCATATGAGGTACGCATGGATGCATCAGACTATGCCATTGGGGGAGTATTGATGCAAGATGGGCATCCAATTGCTTTCAAGAGTTGAAAGCTCATTGAGACGGA